>JAIPRL010000255.1:114537-154217 GCA_025469235.1 Pemphigus obesinymphae | reverse complement strand
GAAATAATAAAAATGTACAACGTACATAGGTACTACATTGTAAAGAATAATTATTATACGTAAATAATATTATTTTAAATTTATTTTCATATTTATCTATTTCAAATACAATTAAAAATGTATATTTATTTATTTATTTTCCGTTTTAGTGCCATGCAACCTTTCATTCGCGTACCACCATGTAGTCTTCCGCATACCACAGTTTGAGAAACGCTGTTTTAAATAATTATTAAATGAAGAATTTCTGAAAGAGGCAGTAGATCAAGTTGAAAAAAAAATTTGGTATGATGGATTTATTTAATAAGAAAAGAAGTGTGGAGTGTGGTTAGAAAAATTTAAATTAAGGGAGCGGTAAGACCAGATGGTATATGAGTAGAAATATAAATAGCATTAAGGAGTTTAAATATAAAGTGTCTGATAAAAACCTTTAATAAAATACTAGTTGAAGGGAAAATTCCTGATGTTTGGAGGAAGAGTTGTGTGGTAGCAATATTTAAGAGTAAAGAAATGATGTGATAATATAAGTCACTATGTATACATGTGTCGCGATGGTTGACAATAGCGCTCACCCAACATTTATGCGTAAACGCGACCGGTTTTTACTAGTCGACTGTGAAAACTTTAAATGAATGGAATATAGTTGTAGTCAACTTCAATAACAATTAAACAATTACATATGAAAACATTCCCTCCTATGCTCTACTCTACAATAAAATTTCAGATAATTAGACTTAACGTTGTAGTAATAGGAAAGAAAATCAAAATTGCTTGCTCTAGTACTAGCATGGCCACTATTAGTTATTACAGATGGTATTATTTTTTATGGCTATACAGTGACAGGTACGGTCTATGACATATTATTATTGAGTTATTTGTGTATAATATCTCTGTCTAATAGTCCATTTAAAATATTTTTATTTGGTTGAAATTGTATCAATAAAGAAACTTTTATTAAAAAATTATTTAAGAAATATATAAATATAAGAAACTTTAATTTGTAGATACAAACATTTAAAATTATTTGCATAATATTATAAAGTTATAAACACCAAATTTTTTTCAAAGTTCCAATGTAAACAACACTTACACTGCTTATACCTACACCATGCTACTGATAAAGTATGATTTTGGTGAAAGAGAACACAGAGGGAATATAGAAAGACTAGAAATAAAGATGAGTGGGGATATAATTGGAAAGGTTGAGAGGTTCAAGTATTTAGGGTCCATTGTACAGAAAGATGGAGGTTTCAAAGAGGATAAAACAGGATTAAGTGTGGATGGAATAGAAGTGTTAGGTGTTTTGTGTGACAAAAAAATCCTTGTTAGGTTAAATGGTAAATTTTATAAAACAGTGGTGAGAGCTGCAATAATGTACGGATTGGAGTGTTGGGCAATGGATAAGAAGATAGAACAAAGTATGTGTGTGGCAGAGATGAGAATGTTAAGATGAATAAGTAGTGACTACAGAGGACAAAATAAGGAATGAATATATAAGAAGTGGTATAAGAGTAGATTAAATAGTAGACAAAGTGAGGGAGAATAGATTGAGATGATTCGGGCATTTTTTAGGAAGAAAGACATAGAGGCATTGAGTAGTAAAGGAAATATATGTTGAAAGAAAGAGGGAAAGAGGAAGACCTAAATAGAGGAGAATAAGGTAGGCGTATGTAAGATTCGGGAGGTCTGTAGAAGTTGAGGACTAGGGTGGCCGACCCCAAATTGTTACGAGAAAGGATGAAGGAGAAGAAGAATGTTTAAAAATGTTTTGACTTTACTTGTAATTGTCCATGAACTTCATGTAAAAGAATCATTTCTTGAGGTGATGGGTCATTATTATGCACAGCAATTATACCTTTAATACTGTCAGCATCATTTAATTTAGAATAAATTTGCTACAAAGTTAATAAAATATATATTTATTTGTTATTAAGAATAATTTCATATATTAATAAAATGTAATCATACTGAAAGAGTGGGTAGATGTTCTTGAAGCTTTTCTTTATTATCATGAATGTAATCTTCAAGATACAAAAGTGCTCGAGCATATTCATCATATTCTAATGATTTTTCAGCCAATTTTAATTTACAAAAACGTTTTAAGAAATCTGTGGTAATATTAAGTTAATAATAAAACATTTTTTAAAAAATAATAATTTTACTTATAACTGGTTCACAGCAGATGTTATTGTTGGATGATTTCTGTTCTCGAGTCCATTTGAATAAAAAGTCAAATAATGTAAATGCTGTTTTAACATACATTACACGAGTAGTGGTTTGATTTTGTTGTTCTAAAGAATCAGTAGTTTCATATTCTAAAGCAATTTGTCTGCCAGCCATATTGTCTCTACTAGTTTTTGGGATATTTGGATTATTAATTATTATATCATCTATATCATTACTTATAACAGCTAGAAGTTCCTCGTATATTAAATTGCAATCTACAGAATTCGCACTTAATATTGCATAAACTAAAAAATGAAAATAAAAATAAAATAATAATAATAATCATACTATTAAAAGTTAAAACTTACGTAAAACATAAGGCAAAAATAAAAGCATTGCTTCATTATCTGATCGAATACTAGACTTGCAATATATAAAAGTACGTTTAGCATCTTCATCATTAATTAAAGGAACAAGACGATTGACCCAATTGTAAGCCCATAAGTTTAATGTACCACTTTTTATAGATCTAATAAATAAATAGTTATTTATAATTTAATCATTTTTTAAAAATATAAATAAATAAATACCCAAATATTGGATGTGGTACTCCTGTTTGGTATTGTTCTGTTTCTAAAGTGTATCTCGATGAAGACAATGGATCAATAATTTCATGTAATGTACTTGGAATAGCTAACCAAATATCTGAGTCTTTCTTTATATTATAAATTTGTAGAATTTGCTATGAAAAAATAAAATTAAAATAAATTACATACAGTATAGTATTAAAATATTATACTTGTATTGCAACTGCAAATGAGTCCATGAATCGAGAATTTCTAGCAGATTGTAAGCCTTGACCTAATACTGTTAATGCACGTATAGCAAAATCATTACTTTTTATATCTAGAGGGAATTCTTTTTTTCGTCCTGAAATAATTATTAAATAATAATTTTTACACTTTATAGGTACACTGATCCTTATGTTTATTTACATATATGTATTTTTATACAAGATGATAGATCTAAATGGATAAGTTATGTAACTAGGAATCCCATATGTCCCAAATTTTCATGTACCAGTTTTGTTTGTCCCTTATTAATTTATCAATTTCATAATACATCATTATTTATTTTTTTATTTATTTAATATGGGCTTAGCCCAAAACACAATAAATGTAAATAAGTAAATATACATGTAAGTAGTAAGTCAGCGGAAGTGAAACAAAACCAGGAACTAGATTAGTGAAAGAACGTTAGCAAGGCGCATCATATGGTGGATTGGATTGTTCGACCCATAATTAATGGTGTGCATAGGAATAGTAAATTATGTGGTAGAGCAGGTCAGACATGGAGGGACTTGAAAATTGATGAGGGAAAGGAGAGTAGGTGTGTCAGCAGAACCACGGTTTAAAATATACAGGTTAGCTATCGCCAGCCCCCCGAGCGGTCATAAAGTATTACGGGCACTAGTTTATATTTTCGCCACACGAATAGAGCGCTAGTAATAGATAGTGCTACATTTTGTGAGAAGAACGGTAAAATAATATAATTAATATTCTGATTGTTCATAATTTACAAGTAGAAGTGGGAAAAAATTGTTGAACATTGGTTTTTTCAATACATTGTAGTAAAACAACAATGTTTTTTTTACTTTAAACAGAAATAATTTTATATATTTTTACTGAATCAAAAATAACTCAACAGACTAAATTCAAATATATACCTACCTATAATGTGTGTAAGCAGGGCTTAAAGTGGGAAAAAATTCCAGGGAGAACTAATGTCCCTATATAAATTTAAGCGTTGCATATATAATTATATGTATACCTATACAGAAAGATATTTTAAGCATGATCACTCCACTTTTAACTTTGAATAATGAACTAATTTAAATTTATTTCATGTAAAATTTATAGCATTAATAATAGGTACTTCATTTTTATGAAATAAATAATTTTTTATAAAAATGTAATATTTTAAAAGAGATTAATTGTTTTCATAATATAAAGTTATATTATAATTTTTTTTAATTGCCATTTAAGAAAACTAAAATAATCACCCAGATAAAAATTAATTATTTCATAAAAATGTAGTGTTATTAATATTTTAAATTGTACAAAAAAATTTTAATTTACACATTATACAGTTAAAAGTGGGACGAGCATACTCCAAAAATGACACTTGTATATACAAAACATATAAATCTAAATTCAGCCCCTGAAATATTCTGATTTTCGTACAACACATTTAATCCATTTTTTGTTTGAATGATATTTTTATTTTTCTCATCAATATTATAATATGTAGAAACATAGAATTGGCTAATATATAATATATATTATAATAATAATATTCTAATTTCATTTTTCATTTTTTAATCCTGTGCAAGGGGTTAGAATACCTCCATGATTACCTCATGCCTGCCGTAGAAAGAGACTAATTAAGGTTGCATTAAGTTCACAGCCTGTGTAAAATTTTTCAAAAGAATATAAGGAGTTCAAAACAAAATGTAGATGAGTTGTCCTATAATGCAGTATCCGTTTCATCAGTCATGCGTGGAACTGCTCAATGGCTGTGATGTGAATGGTGTAAGGAAATCACAAAGTATTTTGGAGTAGATTCACAACTCAGTATGCAGAATAAATAAAAAGTGATATATATATAGAATGACTGTACATTAACAGACAAGAGCAGAAACTAAGCATACATTTTGAAGAGGAAGAATGTAAATTGTTATGTGCAAGAAACAAAAAGAAAAGAAGAAAAAGCAAGAGAAATTGGTTAGGGGTATAAAATTATATACTCTGGAAGGAATGGTATAGGAGTGATATTAGATGAAGAAATTAAAGAAAAAGTGGTAGAAGTGATTAAGAAAAGTGATAGGGTAATTGTGGTGAAAGTAATATAAGAGGATGAGGTATTGAATATAGTATATGCATATGCTCCTCATGTGGGATGTGAGGAAATCCAAAAGGAAAGGCTCTGGTAGGAGATAAATGAGGTTATACAAGGAATTCCTTGAAGTGAGGATATTATGATTGAGGGTAATGTGAATGGACATTTGGGCAAGGATA
Source organism: Pemphigus obesinymphae (assembly GCA_025469235.1). NCBI lineage: Eukaryota > Metazoa > Arthropoda > Insecta > Hemiptera > Aphididae > Pemphigus > Pemphigus obesinymphae. Next base: position 148,977 of record JAIPRL010000255.1, on the reverse strand, counting down.
GAATAGAATATGATAGGGTACATAAGGAGTATAGATTTGAAGGAAGAAATGAGGCTGGAGAAAATACTTGATTTTGCATCAGTGTATGAATTAGTGATTGTGAATACTTTTTTCAGGAAAAGAGAAGAGCATTATATAACATATAAGAGTAGAAGGGAACAAAGTCACAAATTGATTATTTTAAGGAGAGGGAATTTTAAACAATGTAAGGACTACAAGGTAATCCCTGGTGAGAGTATAACAATACAACATAGGTTAATGGTTATGGAGATTTAGTGTAGGAAAAAGAGGGTGCACAAAAAGATAAATATAAGTAAAGAATCCAGGATTAAATGGTGGAAATTAACCTTGGACAGGGTACCCATTTCTTAGTATGTACTTTACTGATTTTTGTCTATACTATTTCAACTAAGAGAATATACTAAGAGAAACGTCCGCATATTACTGTACATGGCGAAAGGGATCCAATAGCAACTGATAATTATTTACAATGCAGCACCACCACCAATGGATGTAGTATATATTGGAATAAAAATTAATTTCTGCGAGGTGATGCTAAAACAGAATATAGAGGTCATAATTGTTATTTAAAGTTCTTCTTTTCCTAACTATTTGGAGTTTGCCACCCTAATTCCCACTTCCCTTCATTCAATCTTCCATATCTTTTTTACATAAAATCATTGACTTCATATCACTCTTAATTGCATACCCCAATCTACTATTTGATCTTCCTTTTTCCTTCAACATGCATTAATTTACTTATCTTACAACCTTTATCTATTCTCTCTTTAAACCATGTCCAAGCCATTTCAATCTATTTTCTCTAATTTTTTCTAATATTTAAGTCACTCACATATTAACTTTTATATACACATACTTATCTCTTATTTTGTCTTCTCTAGTCATTCCATTCGTCCACCTTAACATTATAATCTCTACTATTTTATCTTCTTATCTGCTACCCAAAATTCAGATCCATACATCATTGCAGGCCTCATCACTGTCTTTTAACCTTTTAACCTAATTGGAGTCCTTTTGTCACACAATATACCTGATGCTTCTTTCCATTTCATCCATCAACACTAAATTATGTTTCATATCTTCCTTAAAATTACCATTCTTGTGTATAACAGATCCTAAATACTTGGATCTATCAATCTCACCCACTACATCTCTACTCAACTTCATTACATACACTCTTTGTTTCCTATATCCAAAATGATACTCAGCATATTCTGTTTTATCCTTACTAATCATTATCTTCAAGTCCATTATTCACTTTCTCAGGACTCCTACTAGCACTATATCATCTGCAAATAGCATGTACTTTGGTCTCTCACCCTATATATTCTTTGTTATTTCATCCACTACTAAGGAAAATAAGTAAAGCCAAACTCTGGTACACACCTATTCTGACTGTAAAATCAGTTTTTTTACAAAAACTCTTCATTCTTGTCCCTTCATACATGTATCCTCAATTAAATTCATCATACAACTTTGATAATCCTTTCTTCATTATCATAGATAATAATGTAGTTATATTAATTATTAAATTTTAGTTTATACTTTAGACTACTATTAAATTATTATCATGACATTTAATCCCATAAACACAAAAAATATTTTTAATTGAATTTCTTATGTTCGTGCTTATTATAGTATTATTTATAAATTACACTCTAAACCTTAATAATAATAAATTATAAATAAATTTGTATTATAATAAAAGTTAGATCATATACTTTATTAATACACATAACAAAAAACTACACGAAGAATATTATAACTTATAAATAGGTATATTATTAAAATATTTTACTTTATAATTTATCTAATTAAGCTTTAAAGAGCATAAATGAATAGTACCTTCTTTGATAACATTATTTGGCAGATAACTTGGATCTAAAGCACCAATTTTTCCTAAACATTCGCTGCTAGCCAATCTAACCCTTTTATCTTGATGTCGTAGATTTTCGGTTAAGACTTCTAATAACTAATTGTACCAAATACATAGCAGATAAGTAAATATGTTTATAACATATTTAATTTACAATTGTTTACCTTGATAATTACAGAATTTACATTATCACTAGACAATATCAACTTAGTCATTTCTGTTTGTTGAACTGAAAGTTCTGAATGTAATCTTTTTAAGCCATGTAGTTTAACTTCCAATGTTTTATGCGCCACAATGTCCAATAACCAAATCAATAACTTATTCAGTGGCTGTTTGCTAAAAATATTTAATACAATAAAATCAATTTACTGGTTACTTTAATTAGAAAATAAAACTAGATTGGAAACATACAATACGTGTTTTGTATATTGTTGAACTATATTAAATACAATAGGGTTGGCTGGATGTACATCTAAAAAATATAATTCGGCTATATGATTTTTAAGATATTGTTCATTTTCTTTAACCATAAAATAAAACATATTGGCTATTTTATTAGGATAAACATCTATTAGTGGCATAAGAGATACAAATATAGTGCTTAACATAGGTCCCAACGCTTCCATGTGAACGCTAAAAATAATAAATAATTATGACTTAGAATAAAATCATTAAATTATAGAATAATAACATACCAATGAATAAATGAATCCCAGGCTTTTAATCCTAGATATACTAAAGAGCTATTTTTTAATGATATAGCTGTCCGTAGTATTGCTAATATTTTAAACCTTGCTGGTGTAACAAAACGACTACCCATTAATTTTAAAATATCACCCAAAGACAATAAAATGTTTTCTTTAATTGAATCAGGTGAATTTTTTACTAATCTTGATTCTAAAATCATTAAAAGACCCAAAAATCTTGGGGAGAGAAAATCTGCCTGAAAAGATAAATTAATAACATGTCAATATAATATAAATATATATATATTGTCAGTCATCAGTCAGTACTGGAATATGATCCCATTATCCACATGATAGGGTGTACTAACTTCCAACTGGGTTAATACATTTCCACTATATTTACTGTTCTGACCTATATATCAACTATGGTCATTATCCCATTAATACCATAATACCCCATAACAACATATGTGTCTACCTAGTAAACAACCTAATATTTTCACTACAATAATCATAATTTATATATTAACTATGATATTTTTAAGTTGTACAACATGAAAAATTTGTAAACATGTTTTTTTTAAATAAATATTGCACTTACATAACAATAAAAATTTTAATGACACAAGACTACTTTTAAAATATATTTAAATATATTCAAATTGTTAGATTTTCATTTTTCTTAAAATTTCATGAAAATTGCCTATACAAAACCCCTTAAAAAATGGGTGTACGACATCCTCTTCAGTAGATTCCTTTATTATAGAGTACTTTAAGTCTTGATGTCTTTTCACATAAGAATATCCTTTTAAAAGGGTTTTAACCACCCAAGCTTATGCACAATAATTAATAAGTTATATTTATTATGTTTATTTTAAAATATTTATTACAATAGAATAATTTATTAAATTACACTAAAAATGTACTTACAAAATTAACAACAGAATTCTCATTCTGCACTTTAAATAAAACATCATATGTTTGAATCATCTTAATAGCTTCTGTAGCTTGATCATATTTCGAATGGAAATGTGTAAGTATCTCAGCTATAATTGGCTGAATGATTGGAAATATTAATCATTAAGTAAAATATAATTTTACAAATAAGGTGTTCCTTACTGTATAAGAAATTCTGACCAAATGCACTAAAGAAGTGTTAGTAATTTCTTCTAGAAGTTGACAACCTCGTTTGCAATTTTCTTTATTTTCAGAAAGTAGAAGATGAGAAAAACAATACTAATAATAAAATTAAGTATTAACATTTCAAAACAAAATTGTATAAATGTATTTCTTACTTTAAATGATTCCTTAAGCAGAGTACTTTCATTTGTTTGTGCTAGTGATGCAATTTCACTTAATATTTGTCTCGTTGTTGGTTTTTTAATACACCAAGGAAATATATATTTAATCATTTGTTTTATTACATACATATCCTTATGTGTAAAACCCAATTTGTTGTAAGTTTTTTTTATATCTATATTGGGATAATAAGTATCATAACATGCAACTAAATTGTTAGCTATGTATTGTATCAACTCAGTTTCATAACGATCAAATATTAATAAAAATTTGGTTTTATGAGCTGCAGCTATTTCAGTCATATAAAATTTTGCTATGCTTCCATAAGAAGAGTTTGGATGTATTAAAAAAAGGAACATGAATTCCATAGATGGAAGTATTGTTAATTCTATTGGCACACTGAAAATAATAATAAAATACAATTTTATTTGTGTACCTATTTAGGGGTTCAAGTATTATTTAAATGCCTAGGGGGAAGGGGGTCTGTCGTGTGCTTACATTTGCTGACAAGGGAGATAAGGAAGTTAGAACGATGTTGACATCAGCATTCATAAAAAAAATCAAAATATATACATAAATATGTAGGTAATTTTTTTATTAAAATATGCATAATAAAATTCAAAATATGTAACAAAATTTTTCATTTATTTTTAATTAATTCATATAAAATTCGGAATTTTTTTTTCATTATTTAATAGAGGGATTCGTTGGATATGTGCTGATGTAATAAAGTAGGGAAGGTCTAACATTTGCTAACAAGGGGGAGGAAGGGGTCTAAAAAGGCCAAAAATGTGCTGACGTAATACTTGAACCCCTTACACACAGTTCACAATTTATAAGAACAGAACTTATACTAATATAGATTGATATTATATTTATTTTAATTATATTATGATTAACGGTAATGTATAAAGCAATGAAAACATGTATTATTATAATAGTGGTATGAAATTTATTTTTACTGTTTTTGAGGTTAATATTTTAGTATTAAACTACTTTTAAATACTTACCATCCAAGATTGAAAATAGTTTCTATGCAAGTATACTGTAGCTCATTATTTCCATATCTAAGACTAGTATTTACAGTCGAACAGAGAATATTTAAAACTTGGGAGAAATATGAGTCAACCATTTGAATATTTCCAGTCGAATCTTGTTCAAAAATGATAAAATTTAAAATTTTTGAACATTGAATACGCACTTCTTCATCTTTGTCGTTAATTAAGGTCAACATTTGGTTTCTGAAAGAACTATCCGGATAAAAATGATTTATTATCAACGGTATATTTTTAATAACTTCACATCTGATGACTGTATTTGAATGGTTTATATATGATAGAAGTAATATTTTCCAAAATTCATTTAAACTTTTATTTTGGCTATCATCTATTGAACATACTTGTAGTTTTTGTTTAACTTTATTACAATCACAATCTACACAAAATAATTCTTCTTGATAAGTAATTTTATTATACTGGTTAATAGTTTTTCCATACATGGCACACATAAGGATTCTGAAATTTTTTACAAATACAACATTTGTGATTTCATCAAATTGTCTTATTGTTTCAAATAAAATGTTTATATTATTTTGACTTGTTTTTTTATAAAATAAAAAAGCCGAATTTTGAATTGCTATTTCACATAAATTTGTATCATTTAATGACGCAATTATGAGTTTTTCTTGCCAATTAAAATAAATATTACTTTTTATATGACTAATATAAGCAAGACACTTTTTCATAATTTGCTTATCCGCTGAAAATAAATATTTAATTACAATTTAACTCTTAAACTATTTTGGTTTTATAATATAAAATGACTTACCAAGTAAAGCAGAATACTTTTTCATGATAACATTAAAATATTTATAACATGGCAAACTTTTGAATAAACTGTTAGAAATATCCATCCATGGAAGTGAAAGGATAGCTACTAATGTTTGAACATTATTGGTTGAAATGGTAGAAAATTCTTTTAAGCAAGCGAGACTACCACATGTAGATAATAATATTTCTATAGTGGAATAATCAACATGGGTTAATACATATGTCAACATTTTATTTAACAATTTGTCAAAATTAATATTTGGCAAAAGTTGATAATTCTCGTTTATTAAAATTATGTCTAAATGATGTGCAAGACATGCAGTAGTATATATCATATGAAATTCTTCTATAGTAAAATTTTCAGTCAGAGATTGTATAGTTTGATTGAAGTTTGTCCAAAGTTGACACCAAATTGAACTTAATATTGTCATATTAATAGAATTATTTCTAAAATCAAAATATACAAAAATAATTGTATGTAAAAATAAGTCGAATGGAGAAAAATATTAGTTAATAAATATATATATAGGTGTAAGTACACTATAATTCACACTTTAATGCATTAACAATAATTATTCTCCCAATTGTTTATCCTAATTGTCTTAAATGTCTTACGTGTCTACTGTAAATTATGCATACTTAAGTTGTCCTCCATTTACTTAAGTTCCTCGCATTATTCTAGTAATAGAATTATTAAAATTATTCTATTATATGGATACAGTTGAAAATGGTCAAAAGTGTAGAAATAATATAATTATATGAAAATACTGTGCATCCTTATTGATTTAGACGGCAGTAGTCAAGTAAGAATGATTTTCATCTATGTTGGTATGGTATTATAATATTATAAATACACGCCTGTTTTTAAGGGGAAAATTGGGCAAATTTATCGTTGTCCGAACGATGCAAACTTATTTTTCTGCTTGATCATCGGCCGTCATTATGCTGGATTATTATAGATGTAAAAAAAAAACAATAACGATTATCATTGGATGTTATCTGGAACAATTATGCCACACTTTGCAGGTGTGTATCTAGTAGGTGTCTAATAGTGGTAATGTTAATTATTAATATAGATATGTTATTGTTTATATTAATGTTATGAATTTTTAATAATGTTCTTTAATTGTTATATTTTAAGATACACGAGCCTTAAGTATTAACCTTATTCATTACTTTAATCTCTTTAATAATTCTTATTTTTCACGTCACAACATTTTAAAATGTGATCTCTCGTATCCTATACTAAACCCACAATCAAATGTCTTATCTAACTTAATCCCTTGTTTTCATCATATTCGAAAAATTGCTCAACATTCTCATACTCAATTGTATATTAGTATATTTTTTCACTCTAATGGCTTCTTTTAAAATGTTTTGTTCTTATCTGAATCATAAAAATTTTTATCATTAAATTCCAAGCAAAGCGGGGAATGTATTGGTTTTAAGATGATATGTCTCTATTTTTATTATTACTATTATATCTGAATACATTTTTTCAGGTAGAAAAAGTGGAGTAGAGGATTTAGCTTTTTTAGGACATGACTGATATAACAGTTATAAAGGCTGAATATATAACCACAGAATAAGGGAATCCTGAGATATACTGCTATAACAGTCATCATTAATTCAAGACTTAAAACATAGTGACTGCTATAGCAGTCACTATCTGTCAACAAGTTAAGTGTAAAGAAAAACTACTTTTTATAACATAATTATTTATAAATGTAGGGGAAATAATAAAATAAAATGACAAATATAGTTGTCGTTGTTACTTTTTTTTTATAATATTGAATGCAATGATTTATCTTTGCATTCAAATTAAAAATAATAATACATTATTCTGTCCAAGAACAGAAGAGATGATGGACCAATTTCCACCATCTCTATCTGAGCGATTTTTTTTTAGATTTTGGTTTTCAGCTTTTAAATTTTATGAGATAACAATTGTTTTTAAACAAGGTTCTATTATAAAAATAAAGAATTAAATTAAAATTGAAACTAACTTTTCATTATCAAAAAACAAATTTTCATTATTCATTTCTTCATCAATTATGTCTTCATTAGATTTTAATTCTCGTAAAATAAAAAATTCAAATAATACATTTGTTCCCTGAAAAAAAAATAATAAAAAAAAATCATTTTATGATTAAATTCACATTTTGACCCGTGATTATATTACCATATTATTAAATTATCACATTTTATCAAATATAAATAAAAACAAAACAATATAATATTATGTATGTTGAAATAATAATATATATAATATGAACTATTCTTGGCACTGCTATTAACCGTGATCTACCTATACTTTATATTAATTGTAACTATGTTGTAATCTGCTATATTATATATTGTAAAGTGTTAATAAATTATTAAGTATAAAATATAATAATTAGGTATTCATTATACTGCCAAAATACTGGTGGATAAAGTAAGGTTTTAACTAATAAAAACCCTGTCAGTAGGGGATGTAAGCATATCACTTGTTAGATATTAATACTGGTATACTGGATATATTGAATTTGGGAACAATGATAAGTAATTTCTTCCAATAAAACAATTCTGAGCAGAGCTTCGAGTAATATACAGAATCCATTACTATTAAAGAACATTTAAAAAAAATGTATGATGTTCCTCTTATACTACTCGAATTTCTAGACTGAATTTTTTTTCAGAAATAACCTATTTTTTGTATCTGATTTAGTTTTTTTTTATGTGTTTAATGAAAAATGACCTCTTCCAATTACTTTCTATCCTTTATTTTCTATTAGAAAATAGGTAAACATGTAATAATTAAATCAAGTCATTTGGTTGAAAAATTGTAAACAGAAAAAATAAAATAAACATAATTATAAAACAACTTACTCACTCCATTCAGAATATATATATATATATATATATATATATATATATATATTTTGTAATTAATTAAAAGAATATATATTAAACCTAATATTAATCTTAATTGTAATTGTAAGTGAAGTAATTGTTCTATTTTTCTGGTAGATCAACCACATATATGATAAATCATAAATCATATGTAACAACGGTGCTCAATTATTATTTAATTAAAGGCATTCATAACTTGAAATTTCAATTTTTTTTTTTATTACAAAATCATTCAATCTGACTCATATTTGAAATACATAAGTGGTAAGTACATCGCTCGATTAAAATAGTTATATAAATAAGACTATTTATCCAATAAATTTAAAAAATGTATTTTTGAAAACTTCACATAAATATTATGAAATCATTTTGGTAGGTTTTTAAATATTTAAAAAAACATAGAATTGCATAGGTTGTCAACAGTGTACTAGCTATAATAATAAGAACATACATAAAGTATATAATATTAATTTTAAAAACATAATTTTTGTAAATTATACAAATACTTTACAAATATATTAATATAATACACATATTTTAATTGTAATGAAATACTACAGGTATTTATCAATTAAGTATTTATGCAGAATAATTTTGAAAATCAACATAATATAGAACATTTTTCTCAGGATAATGTTCACAATTTTTTTTAATTACACATGATGGAAAAACTTTCCATAAATAATACAAAATAAATTAAATTAAAAATGCATTTTTTGTTTAAGTTTGACTACTGAAAAAAATGGGCTTCCCATTATACACACATTGTGTATGCACAATTATCAAATTTGAAATTATATTAAAAAATAATGTATTTTGGTATACCAAATTATCATTTAATAAAATAAATAGTATGTAATTTGGTTCAACTCAAAATTTAAAAAATCTTGTTTTATATAATTTATAAATAATTATTATACTATTAAACTATGTATGTAACATTTAAACATAAACCTTATGTATGAAGGTAAAAATAATACAATAATAATAGTATTTAATCTATATAACAATTTTATTAATTATACTTTTAACCATCTTAAAACTCATAAAAATTATTATATAAGAGTATAAAATTAATACCAGAATTTAAATAAATATGTAACTTTTTCCAAGATGTATTTTTTTAACTTATTGGACAAATAGTTTTATTTCTATAACTACTTTAATCGATCAATATACATAGCTTATATTTAAAATATAGCTAGTTTGATTTTATGATGTCATACATAATACATATTTTCAAATAACTTTGATAGTTGACAAAATGAGGGAGAATAAATTAAGATGGCTCAGATATGTAGAAGGGAAGAGACTGAGGCAGTAAGATTAGTAAAAGAAATGCATGTTGATGGAAAGAGGTGGGGAATGTAATGGCGAGTGGTATGAGAAAAGTGGGGGTAAATGAAGAAGATACGGGAGATAGAGTTAAATGTAAGTGTAGGACTAGGGTGGCTAACCCCAAATAGCCGGGAGAGAAGGGGAAGGAGAAGAAGAAGAATTTTTTTTAAAATTATGAGTTATAAATGCCTTTAAATATTTTTTATATTATAAATACATTAAAAACCACTTCAAAAATATATAAAAGTAAATAAATTTTTAAAACCATACAAAATAAATTATAACTTACTGGTGTATACAATAAATTAATCAATCGATCCATTGGTAATTTTTCCAGTATTATATTAGGATTAACAATTTCATCATCAAGTAATACTTTGATAAAATTACACATCGATTCAGAAAATTTGTATGTGACTAAAAAAAAATATCCTTATTTTATAAATTGTGTATTTTGAAAATAAGAAAATAAGCCCAAAGAAAAAAAAATAAATATAGATAATTTATTTATTTACTAATTATGTGAAACTTGAAAGTGTGTACAAGTCTTTTACTTCTTCTTCTCCATTGTCTTCTTCTCTCTTAACTATTTGGGATCAGACACCCTAGTCCTACACTACTACTTAACTCTATCTCTCGCATCTTCTTTACTTACACCCACTTTTGTCATATCACTTGCTGTCACATCCCCCATCTCTTTTTCAGTCTTCTTCTCCCCCTATTTCCATCAACATATATTTCCTTTACTAATCTTACTGCCTCAGTCTCTTCCCTCCTTAATACATGTCTGAACCATATCAATCTATTCTCCTTTATTTCGTCAACTATCAAAGCTACCTCTTATATACTTATTCCTTATTTTGTCTATTCATGATTTTGAATAGCTTTTTTTATTACCCAAATAATACATTTAACTTTTATGTCTACAAAATGTGAAATCTTTATAAAATGTTTGTTTTTTGTATACCTACACAAGTACTACCATAATCAGTAGACAAACTATAGTCAAGTATTTAATTAGATATAAAAATAAATCTAAAGTATTTAAGTATTTTTATGTTAAAAGTTGCATAATATTATAAATAAATACTTACTTTTAATATTATCAGAAAGAAGTAATTTTGAAATTAAATCTATTATCGCCATATTTATAGCTACAATATGAAATGATCCTGCTTGGCGTAGTGTATTAAATATATTACTCAATATAATTTGAATTTCATCTGATTGACTAATAGCATTATAATTTAAGCACACTTTTTCAATAGTATCGAATAGCATAGTATAAATATTTTCCAGTATCTAAAATAATATAGGTAAATAAATATACAATTTATAATTAGCTTTCTAACAACAATAATAAACTGTATTTCTTACATCAAAATATTCTTTATGTGATGTTGACACTAGCACATGTAAAATTAGATTGAGTCCAGCTTGTGTGACTATTATTGAATGTGAACTATGTATAGCTAATGTAATTGACTGCCAAAACTTTATAGCAGTATTTTTTTTTATATAATTTATAGAAAATACATTACTAGAAAATAATTGAAAGATTTGCGATAACAAATAAACATAAGTGTCATGATTATTAATAGAAATGTTAACGGGCATAAAATCAATTCCAGACAATTGAGTTCGGAAGTTCTTTTCAGGATTACACCATGTAATAATAATTGGCCATGAATCATTACCTATATTCTCTGCCATTTCTAAAAAAATAAATTGCAACTTAAATATGCTTAAAATAAATGTAATAAACTTAAATTATTACTTGTTATAAATTTAGAATAATCATTAATGGCACAATCATAAATGTATGTATTTTGGCAAGAAAGTACTTCCATTAAACATCTTTGGCTATGCATTGAATTACTATGTAGTGGAGAAAAACCATTATGACTAAGAATTTTTACAAGTTGACCGATTATCCAAATAGTAAATTCTGAAAAAAATAAATAATTTTTTAGTTTAGTCGAAACTATAGTTTACAATACATATATTAATGAATATTTTATTTCATAATAAAATATATACAGTAGAATCTCGATCAACTATGTCTCGATTATTCGTAGTCACAATTAACCATGCTCATTCTTCCGAAATTTAGTATGTACCAAAAATAAAGGCATAGGCGCGTATGCAGTATATTGTACGTAAGTTAAGAAAATTTTGACTTATGATGTCATAAATTTAAGAAAAGTTAGAAGTGAAGTAAGGAAAATCATTTCAAACCGCAAAAAACAAAGACTTATTACTTCATATTTCCAACACTGATAACTTTATAACATGAAAATGTATACACATATATACATATATAACACAAATATGCATATAAGATATAATATTGTACATTATTGTAATTCGTTAAATAAAAAGTCTCAATTAACCGTGGTTTTCATTTATCCATGTGATCTCTCCCCATCATTCTCCCGGGTAATCGAGGTTCTACTGTACCTATATAAAACAATAAAATAAAAAAACTATTAAAATGTAAACATTTAAACAATATAATATTTTTTGGCATTTTATATTAACTATACCTACTTAATTTGAACTCCTTTGAACATTAATATTTCACATTAAAATTAAGAATATAGATCAGAAATTAAACCAAATATATAACTTTATTGGTTATTTATTTACTACTACTCCATCATATCGCCAATTAGCAGTAGCTGAATTGGAAATAAAAATAAGGAGGAACGTTGTTTAGGTTTAAAAATCAGTTTTTCATTTGAGCACACAAATTAAAATGACAAGAAGGAAAACATTGTTCCTCACACCTCATATTAATTTTTGTTAATAAAGACAACAAATGCTTTAAAAAAATGAACTATAAAAAATAAAATAACATTTGTACAACAGAGGACGTATAAGTAGAGTATTTCACAAACTCTAATATTCTGAGGTTTGAGTCTTCACATATTAAGGAAGTATTATGATTCATGATAGCTACGATAAGCATAGCAACTAAATTATTAGCCTGATTTTGTAATTATGGCTGGCTTGCACCAAAGACCAGACGCCACAAGAAACAAAAATCTTATTGGACCAAAGATCTCGTGCGCCAAAATATGCATTTCGACTAATAGACTCCTCATGAAAAATAAAATGTAATAAAACATCTGTTTTTCAAAAAATAATATCAGCAGTTATGAGTATAATATTCCTATATAATACATCAATATGTATCAGGTTTATAATGTATACCATATTATAATAAACTGAAATCGATGTATAAAGAAGATAGGGTCATTTACCGTGTCACCTGATTTTTTTCTCGTTTTTCCATGTGTATTCCAAATTGTTATTCAAAAATATTTTTTTATTATTAACAATGTCGAAAAATGAATGTGTAGGTAGTAAAGAATACTGTAAATTATGCTATGGGATGTAATGATATAAATAAGTCTTCTAGCCCAAAAAATTTTTATAGAAATATAAAATAAAAAATATAAATAAATATACATAATATAGCATTGTAAAACCAATCACTCTTTTCAGAAACTAAAAAATATGTATAATAGAGATTGCTACTAAATAATATAGAGTTAAATTGATAAGATTAGTCGTTTAGAATTATCCAATTTAATCTTTTTCTTCTTAGCTCTCTCTCTTAACTATTTGGTGTCAGCCACCCAAGTCCTTAACTTCTATAGAACTCAATCTCCCGCATCCTCCTCACTTCATATTTTATGTTATTTTACATATATCAACTGGTAAACATCCTGTCTTAAACATAATGGAATATAATACATAATAGAACATACATTTATTAAAATTAAACTAGCAAGAGAATAAAACAAAGAGGAAAAAAATATTAGAATATAATAATAATAAACAAAAAGCAATAAATATAAAAAGATATACCTAGATATTTCAAATGGTAATATGTAGTTATGATGATACAATATGCTAGATATAATTTTGAAATTGAATTAAGATGGAAAACATCTGTTTCTTTTGGTAATTTGTTTACTATTCTATTCTTATATTCTAATTGATTTTGAAAGAGGAATGTGTAAGAGATGTTGATGTTTTGTGATTCTTAAGGATAAACAAAACTTATTCTTAAATAATATTAGGAGCATCAATCAAGTCATTGGAAAGCTTGTAGAAAAATAAATGGTCACATATAGTTCTTCTGTTTTTAAGGTTATTAATGTAGTATAAAAATAATATATATATATATATGTATATTTTGATTCTATATTGTAAATTTGATATATAGGTATCCATAATACCTAATATGATATACATTTAAACAAAAGCAATTTTATAAATAAAATTTTAGTGGCATCAAGTGAATTACTTGATAATCAGTTCTAATTATCAAATTTAAAGAACAAAATATTTTTTTCTTGGAGATTTTGTAAAATATTGTCTCATTAATTAACTAATATAAAAATCTAAAAACGTTACTTCTTTATTTAACATTATACAAAAAGGCTCTGAGGTACTCTTAAAAATATTATTTTCTTCAATTTTAGTATTAGGATTTTTAACTATAAATTTAACCTAAACGTTATAATTCAAAATTAAAGTAGTATCTTATAACACTGAAATGCTTAAGGTCAAATTTGTTTAAATTTGAATTTCCCAAATTGAATAAAAAAGCATTGTAAAATAATATATTTAAGTGACTAAATTTAAAAGAGTGTAAAATAAATGATTTTTGATTTGTAGTGAAATTATTGATTCAGTAAGCTTGTTGTTCAAGGATACAATACATTACCTATAAACTATTCTGTATAATATATTAATATAATTTAGGCTAATATATATAACACCTACATAATATTATACACATAATTATATTTTTTATTATTATTCTCTACTACATCCCCCCTCTTTTTGGTGTCGTTTTTAAATATTCTTCTCCTTCACCCTCTGTCATAACAATTTGAAGTCGGCCACCCTAGTCCTCAACTTTCACAGATCTCCCACATATTCCTCACTTGCACACATCCACCTCTCTATTACATTCCCACGCCTCTATCTAGGTCTTCATCTTCCCATCAACATATCTTTATAATATTACTACATAATCTTATTGCCTCTGTATTTTCCCTCCTTAAAACATACCCAAACCACTTCAATATATTCTCCCTAATTTTGTTTACTATTGGAACCACTCCTATACTATCCTTTAAATATTCATTTATTTTGTCCTTTCTAGTCATTCCACTCATCTATACCACACTCATATTCTGTTCTATCTTCCTATCCATTGCCCTATACTCCGTTCCTATATCATTGCAGCTCTCACTACTCTTATAAAATTTACCTTTTAATCTAATCGGGGTACACAAAATATGCTTTACTCCACTTCATCCACCCATACTTAATCTTGTTTCATATCTTCCTCAAACTTATTATTTTTCTTTAGAACAGATCCTAAATATTGAACCTTTCAACCTCGCCCACTACATCCCCTACTCACATTCATTACATCCCTATTTGCTTTGTTATATTCTGTTTTACTCATATTAATCCTTAATCATTTCCCCTCAAAAGTTATCATGACTTCCTCTTCTTTTCTCAGTACTTCGCTACTAACTATCTAATACAATATATTGTCTCCATTTTTGTCCTTTCAGGCATAAACTCAAACTGATTTCTCCTAAGAAATATCTTAGTTTTTACTCTCTAATTTATTATTTTTTCCCAAATCTTCATATTGTACCTCATAAGTTGTATCTTTCTATAATTCACATACTCCTGTACATCTTATTTACCCTTAAATATTGGTATATTGTTATTTATATATATATATATATATATATATTGGTATATCTCCCTAATTTAATTAAGAAATTTTCCCATAAACTATTATTTTATTAAATCAGCCACTCTAAACTTCCTAACACTCTATATTTCTACTGATACACCATCTGGTTCTACCACTTTCTTAATTTAACTGCACTCTCTTATTCTACTCAAATCAATCCACAGCCTCTTTTGGAAATTTGTCATTTAATAATTCAATATAAATATATATTATCGTGATGAAACTTCTATGGGTCCTCGTGGTCTCTAGTGATTTTCTGTTTAACCAACGTCATGTGATAGCTAAGCTATTGTGGTTTTATTTAGAAAGTTGTTAGATATAGAGATATTTCAATCTCATTTTAAACTATGCTCCATTACGCCAATTTTAAAATCTGGCGACGCTTCTGAAATTGAGAATTACAGACCAATTGCTATTGCTTCACTTATTGGAAAATTATTTGAATCTATCTAAATGTCAGATTATAGCTTTCTCGCTTCTTAAAAATGACCATAGTTTTATTTACACGATTTATGGCACTTTCATTCTACTTGCTGATTCCTCTGTATGTGATCTTGGCTTCTGTTTTTTTAGAAATCTAAGCCTCGAATGCATTTTAAGGAAATTTGCTGCAAAGCATTTAAATTGCTAGAGTTTTTCATCGTGATTATACGTTAGTTTAAACTTTTTTTTATATTTTATATTTTAGTTTAAACCATAATAAATATAATTTTGAGAGTATATTGTATCTTTTCTACAAATTAAATATATCATATATCTTGTTTCAAGATACCCAAAATGAATGTATCAAGATGACTTTTTTCTTAGTATCTTGTTCAACCCTAGTTGTTGAGAAAACAAATAGTACAAAGTTAAATTTAAATGATTAGGTACCTATTAAATACCTAAAAGCTGATTTAGAGTCGATTAGAAAATTAAATTTTGTGACTGTCATGTAATCTCAAATCTAATTACAAGTCAATAAAACATATACAAGTAAAACACTATGTAATTCACAGATCAATTAAAAATATTCAAAATAAAATAATTATAAATAAACCTTTATAATAATCAACACAATATGTATTGCTTTTGGTAGTAAGAAATGGGCTGAAAACTCCTTCTTGTTCGCCCATTTTACTTAAAACTTCACGCATGATTTTAGCATGCTCATCTAATGAATCTGCTTCTTCATCCATTATAAATGTAAACATGCTTTTAAATTTCCTCCAAAGATCAAAAGGAAACTTTTGATCAACAACAACAACAGGATCTACTTCCATATTTTCCATTGTTGGTTCTAAAAAAAATGGTAGTTATTTAGTAAATATATACTAATTAAAATCAATTATAAACACATGCCTGATTTTTAAATACTAAAGAAATTCCATAAAATAAAATATATTTATATAAACACAATAATTAAATATTTCAATAGAACTTAGGCTTAAAACTTTTTTTTTATCCTAATAAAACAATACTTTATTTATTATTTGAAATTATTCATATGATATAAGTTAAACCCTAAAGTATGTATTATATCAAAATAAATTATAAAATTATTTAAAATTAGTACAGTACTTATAAATTACAATCAAACTGTAAAATACTAGTGTTAGTGATAACTCATAAACAACCAATATCGTAATGCTCATTCCATTTTCTGATAATATAATAAAAGTACACATGAAATAAAATCCCTCCAAAAACATTGACCAATAAAATTGTATGTATTTATCGCGATCACTAAACAAAATGATAAGAATAATATTTTTCGAAATTGCTCAATTTCCTCCATGCAAACTTTGTTATCACTGGACATTTATCAATGTTTCTTTGAATATTTTCTAATTTCAAATTTTAGAATCCATTTAGATTTTGGAAAAGTATTTGCTTACTACTTACTACTTACTAAATAATATTATCAAATGTAATAATGTCTAAACTTTTTTTATTTATTACATTAAGTTTGAATATCCAGATTAAATATTAAATTAAAATAAATTGTTGTCACTAAAAATTAATAAAATACAATGTCTTTGTATTAAATCAATTTTTCTAAATAATGAATATTTATTGTTATTAAATCTAATAAGAAAACGTCAAATTGTATAAGTATATTTTTAATACCGTTTAGTGCAGTGCTTAAAGTATCTAACTACCTATTACAAAAATGCAACCACAAGACAATCATCCCAAATATGCAAAATTAAATATAGGTGGTTCGTTGTTTTACACAACAATTGGTACATTAACTAAACACGACACAATGCTCAAAGCTATGTTTAGTGGTCGTATGAAAATACTTACTGATACTGAAGGTACGTAATTGAACTTGAAACAAATTTTGGTACTTATTTGTTTGGTCAACTACCATGGTGCATATTTCCAACAAGTTCATAAGTTATGTAGGTACTAACTAAACTTAAAAACAATTTTAAAACTTCCAAAATCAAGTGATTTTGGTATTTGAAAAGGCTAATATATGTATTATATACTGGTAACTTGTTTGAAAATAGTCTCTATTTTTTAATGGTATTATGTTTCATAACACAAAAATATTTTTGTATTTAATTCCCAGTTTTGTAATTTAAATAACGGTTATATAACAGTCTATACTCTGTCCAGCGAGAGAACGCACCACAGGCCAACCAAAATTGGCCCTGTTTTGCATGTGCCCAGCCATAATAGTCTCCACCTAGACCGTTAAGTGAACGACTGTATATCACACACCAAGCGTTGCCGTCTTCTCTATCGGCTACCGTCGAGGCAATCGGGCCGCTAGAGAGGTGGAAATGGAACCTCGGCGGTCACCTGGTCGTCAGTCTGCACGTGCAGAAATGACGTGTTCTCTCGCTGGATAGAGTATAGTATAATGTAACTGTATGGTAGGTAGTCATAGCATCAAGTAGTAGTTAACATAGCAAAATAGTACCAGAGTTCAAAATGACATATTAATGTATTTTTATTCCATTTTTTAAATGTTTAGGTTGGGTTCTCATTGATCGTTGTGGCAAACACTTCAATTCTGTGTTGAACTTTTTACGAGATGAGCATGTAGCTCTTCCAGATAAGACACACGAAATTGCTGAGCTATTAGCAGAAGCCAAATTCTATTTAATATCTCCATTAGTTGAAGCTTGTCAACAAGCCCTGCGGTTAAGACAATGTAAAATTGAACCTCAATGCCGTATACCTCTTATATCTTCTAGTGCAGATTTGTGTCAACTTATAACATTAAGTTCAAAAGTAAATAGGTACCTATACTTAAAATTTGAAACCACATTTGAATTAATTTATTTTGTATTTTAGCCTACTGTAAAACTATTAATAAATCGACACAATAACAAGTATTCATACACAAGGTAATATAATATAAAACTACCTGTAAATTGGATACCTATATGAACACCCTCTTCCCTCACCATAATGTATATTTTAAGTTTACTATACAAACTTTTCCTCCATAGAGTATTTTTTTTTTCTTTACAAATATTATACTTTCTAATGCATTTAAATAATAATAACTAGTAAAGCTATAATATAATAAGCTAAAATAGTTAAATGATAAAATTAGTTAAGTAATTACCTTACTAATGAAAACAATTTCAAAAGTGAGAATAATATAACAATGATAAACTGAAACCATCGATTAATTAATACCTAAATATATAAGTACCTACATTTAATTTTTCAAATATGTAATATTTTTAAGTGAAGGAAGTGGGGAATGTCCATAACCCTTGAAAAATATCCTAGATTTGTTAACTGATTAACTCTCAAGAATAATATTGTTTATTTGTATACCTATATTTTTTTATTTCAGTGCTTCTGATGACAATTTATTAAAAAATGTTGAACTATTTGATAAACTTTCATTGCGTTTTGGTTCAAGATTTCTATTTATCAAAGATGTTAGTGGTTCAAGTGAAATATGTTGCTGGAGTTATTTTGGATTGGCAGTTAAAGTTGCTGAAGTTTGTTGTACATCTATCGTATATGCTACAGATAAAAAACATACGAAGGTATTCAAATTGTTATTCATAGCAACATATTAAAAAATAAATAATTTTTACAAAATCTTCTATCAAACAAAACATAATTTTTGTGACTTTTAGTTAATAAAATTAAATAAGTATTTATCATTATAAAAAAGAATGCGCAAGTTGAGGTAAATAGAAACACTTTGCCTGTCGGTTGTCATTAGGGACGAAATGCTAATTATAATATAAACTGGTTTTTATATTTTATATAATATAGGTACTGTAAATTATCAGTATAATTATGTGCCGTGATTTTCTTTAACATTTCTTTCCTTGTCATTTTTTCAAATTACTAATTAATTAAATGCAATAACCTATTAAAAAATTGTGACTACCGATTTTTGAGATTTTTTGAATAGTTAGAATAACATATAACATAAAATATATAAATAATATACATATATATAAAATGTATTCAATTTTTAGCCCTTAAAACCCAAAATTACTCCTTTTAGTACTTGATAATCTAAAAATCTAAAATGTCTACTATAGGTATATTTCAAAATTGCAAAAAATAAAATTTAGAAAAATGTTCACTGTCAAGTATCAATATAGAACTAAATTACATATTCAGTGTAAATTTCAAGATTTCAGAATTATTATTTTCAAAATTATGAAGAAATGACGAAAATTGATTTGAACGGAATTTTATTTTACGTCACTTTTTAATAGTTCTTCTTAGGTACATGTTTATCAAAATTCTAAAAATTATCTCTGGAAAGTACCATTTTGAAAATTAAGAAAATATTTAAGAATTGGATTCTAGTCTTCTGGTCAAAAAGTTGTTTCCAGAAAACGAAAATAAATATAGTAAAACCACTAGCTTCCTCACTCTGCTCAGAACTAAAAAAGTATTGACAGAATAATATTTACACTTGTATTGTTTTGCTTACTTTCAAAAAAAAATTTTAGATAAAGCTAGGTTCACAATTCAATTTCTAGAGTTTTTAAAATTTTAAGTATTATAAAATAAAAATTACACTATACTTAGAAGTTTAAAAACAGAGAAAAATAATGTTGAATTCTAAATAATACCTATAATATTAATTTTATAAAATTATTTAAAATTATTCAACCCTATAGGTATTTTTAATATTATTTTGTTTCATTTATTTATTTCATTTAAAATTAAATTTTTACGGACTTTTAGACCAAACTGTTTCCGTCCATCTCAATTTTCTAGTAGTATAAGCACAATCTGTATCTGGTAAAAAATCTGCAACACCTCACTTGACACAGTTTTCCCAACGCAATTGTGGTCTTCCTAAGGATCTTTTCTCTCTTGGATTCTCTTGTAAAACTATCCTCATCAAAGGTCCTGGGTTTCTCCACACATTTTCTGCCCATTCCAATCTTTTTCTTTTAATCTCGTCTATTATATGGGTCTCTTAGTTCAACGTTGTATCTCTTTCGTCGCTCGCCCATTTGGGGATCAAGATCTGGTCCATATATCCTCTTATCTTTCTTTCGATAACCTTCAACCTTTTCTCCTTAGTCTTCCAAAGTCCAACATTGTGACCCATACATACTATTAATCTTATAAGCATGATATATAGTTACTTTTAAATTCTTTGAGTGTAGCCTAGACTTAAATAGGTCGCCCAGTGCATAATAGTCCTTATTGCCTAAATATTTGAAATGTGTCACTTTCTTGAATTTGTAAGATTTTATTTTACAAATTATTATAATGATTATTTATCATTGGGGTTCACCAAAATTGTAATAGAATGATTGGATTATGTGACGAATGCCGATATAACGAAATAGATATTTGTTATCAATTACATGATATTTATTAATTATATATTAATTTATTTATATTTACATTTTAGAACAGTTAACACTAAAAATAGCCTAACTAAAAAAAAATATAATTTATTTTTCCAAATACATATAAATAAAATTCACCAATTTAAAACCAACCATTTATTTTAGATTCTGAGTGCAGCGAAAAAGCTGGTGGTTTTATTTTGAAATGTATTATTCTTGTACGTTTAAAATGTAAAAGGGGACTGTTGGAAATAAGAGATATGTGTAGTATATAAGTTTGAAAACCACTGAAATCGACACAATTTTCAATGAAAAAGTCATATTAGCATTTCTCATTTTTAACAACTTACCAACATCATAGAAAAATGAACCGAAAAATAAATTATAAATAACAATATTATCTAGTGCCCTATGTATCCTTTATTTTTAAATTTAAATTTTTTTAAAATTTAATTATTAAAAAAAATCATAAAACTTGTTTATATACACATATTACAAAACGGCTACGTAGAGCGCTAGATAATGTTGTTCTTAATAATCTATTTCTTGTTTAATCTTTCTACATTTTTTCAAGTTGTTATAAATGAGAAATTCAAATAAATTAAATTTATAAATTCATAAAAAACAACAAAAAAATGATATAGCAATGGGACCAATTATTATTCGTTTTTAAAATACATATAAACATATATCAATTGTTAGATTTTCATTTTTCTTAACATTTTCTAAAAATTGACTATATACATCCCTTTAAAAATGGCTGCACTAATATTGTCTATGCATTAAAGAAACTATTGTTATGAACAGGGATGTAGTGGAGGGTATAAGGGGATATATGGCGTATACCCACTTTTAGATTTTTTCGTTAGTGCGTATAGCCAAACTTTTTTATTTGATACGCTAGTATACGATCGTATACTCACTACTTTGGCCAATTTTTATTTGCTGTCTATTAACAAATTCACACTACCTACTTAATCATTTAAAAATATTTAGTTTTATTTATTATTTTTTCTTTATTATCTGATAACTTATAAGTGATATTTATGGAAATTAAGAATTTATAACTGGATAGTTGTAGCAATGGTATTGTGTTCTTTGGTAGACTTAGGTTTTTAGTTTAGACTTAGTTCTTAGATAGCTGGTATCTTCATGAATATTGTATGATTATTGTAAATTATTGTTTGCTCTATTCACTTTGGGAATGGTACCGAGTGACGATGAATTTTACATAATTAACATATTGTTGTACCTACATATTTTACAAACATAAATAATAATATATATATTTAATTTACACACTAAAATATGATGAATTGCATGTATCCAGGAAGGTCAATTCAAAATAACTTAACTTTCAATATAATCATTATGTAGGTACCTATCCATTTTCGAAAATTTTAAATGCTTGTAGACCGTGTTTAGTATACCTACACCGTACATATAGTGAATTTTTAATTTATACAAATTAACATTAGGTACGCACATATACTTATATTTTTATGCAATTCTCTCCACATCATAATGACTAATTGAGTATTTAAGTACTTAATATAAAACATGTATGTATTATAAAAATTATTATTTTTGATATAAAATATTTAAAAAAATATATTACCTTTCTTAAGAGGACGCACACGTTTGTTGTCTCCGACTTACATACGCATAACATAGCAAATCTACTTGCTGAATTTTTACTACGGTTTATTTATAATTAATATTAGAGTCAATTTACCTATTATCAAATTTGTAGAGGAAAAAATTTTAAATTTCATTTTTAAAACTAGTTACATTCATTCAAAAATAAATGAGTTATTTAACTACTTATAACTTGTTTAAAAATACAAATATTAAAAAAGTCTCTACGATAAAGCACAGTTTATGTTTTCCTTTAAAGCTTTGATAATAGGTAAATTTACATTTATATTAATTATAAATAAACTGTAGTAAGAATACGGTACGTAGATTTGCTATGTCAGAGAAAATACACTTGTGGGCAGTGTCCTTATAATACTTAACACCAAAGGATTCATTGATGATTTTATTTATAAATTTATTAAAAACAATATTACAGATAATGCAATATAAAATTATGTATTCATGGGAATACTGGGTAATTCTTTTAAAGTAAGCCACTTATCTTCTGAGTCAATATTACTTGTATGTATCTAGGCATTAACTATTAGTATGTTTTTTAATTTAATAATTCCATATTTTTGTGATAAAAAACTTATATTCCTATTCTTCTTATCCCTTATCTATTATCAAAACTTATTTGACATTCTGGCCAAGGCTTAAAATGTTATTTAAATTTTGCGTTATAACGTTTTCCATTATAATACGTTATTGATTTTGATTATTATAACGTTTTCAAGTCCTGTTCCTGTCACAATTAGCCTAAACCTTGGGGGGGGGGAGTGCTTCAACTCCACCATAATATTAACTTTTATTAATATGTTTGAATTCTAAAAAATAAGGGGTTTGAAATAATTTAGAGAACCACACCCCACACTGCCCTCCCACCCCCCCCCCCAAAAAAAAGGAAAATATGCACCTAATGGGTAGAGTAAAATCTGTCAAGCTTCAGCGTACACCTACTAAAAAATTTACGACTACATCACTTTTTATAAATCGGAAAATTAATCACAGAGCTTCACTATTAGAATTGTTTTATCAAAAGAAATGATTATTCATTTTACACTCAATACCTACATCTACCACCAATATCCCATAAAATTAGTAATATGCTTCCACCCCCTGGACTGCCTTTTTTTCTTAATTATATTATATTTATACAATGCTGATGCAATATGGAAATATAATAGGTATAGTAATTGGATAAAATAAAATATTTAATTTACATATAGTTATTATATATTTTCAAAAAATTCATTTTGGCCACTTTTTTTTTAATTTGACATTTTTTGAATTACAACAAAGTTATGATAACAAATATTTATATTATGTTAAAAGTACTATAAATTTCAGTTTTTTTTTTTTACGATTTTCTGAAAAACAACTAGACATTTTTTTTAATAGTATCTGTAAGTTATAACATACAATACATTTACAATATATAGAAGAACTCCTGTTTATATTTTATAGGTTTTAAAAATGTTGTTTATGGACAAACAAATGTAACGAAACTTTTAGTAAGGCGAAAAGTATTAAGATAGTAATGCCTCATTTATCATAATAAGGCTTAACTATATATTTTACCCATCATATTTGTAAGTTAATAAAAAAGAAAAATTATAGTTTTCCATTGAAAATAAGAAGTTGAGACATCCTCTTAAATGTATATATTATGTGGTTATGTATATATTTTTATATATTATTATTATTATTATTCTATATATATATATATATATATATACACATATATTATTTTATTGAACTAGGTTGATTTCCCAGAAGCGCGAATCTATGAAGAATGTCTAAACCTAATGCTCTATGAGAATCGCACTGAACCTGATCAAGAGCTGATGCAAGCTACTTCATGGCGTGGGGCTGTATCAGGTATGTCTTCAGCTTATGGGAGTGATGATGAAGAAGAACGAAATCGTATTGTGCACAGAAAAAGATTAGTATAGTGTATAGTATCTTATAGAACTTGTTGAAAAGTTTCAAAAATAAATTATCATACATCATACACGTTATAATTTATATAGTTATGTATAAATTATGCTTTTAACAATTACTCATAGCTATAAGTTTGTTATATATGTAATAAATATATTATTATATTATGAAGTTTTATTTATTATATAATGTAGATATTATATTATATATTGATAGTCTATGTTGATAATTTTTAGCTTTAATACGTTCACTGTGGATTCTACATTTTTTTCAATTGGTTTTAATTCGGGTATCATTAAATTTTAATCTTTATTTTTCGTTAGCTTTGTTCAGTGTATAGTACTATAAAGATCATACCTGAAATTTTCTTTTTATTAGCCTACAATAACACTTCATCGAGGAATACATTTGTATTGTTATTACATTGAAATTATCATGTTGTAACAAACTGAAGCTGTAACCTTATCCATTCTAACCAAAACGTAATTGTACAAGCAGAGTGTATGAGAGTAGGATTAAACATAGATACTTTTCAAATCCGAAAGTGACAAAAATTAAGATTTTTCCAATTCTGGTAGCAAGTATATAGCTAAAGTTCTTTCCAAGCCTGCAGACAATTCTGAAAGTTCTGACAGTAATGTATATGAATGATTATTGTTATTATTTACATCTTTTTATCATAACGCCATACATCTGACTAAAAAATTATTCTATGAACACTGATTGATGTCATGAAAAAAACACATTATTTTGACCAGCACCAAGGTATGTATACAAAATTGATAAGCAGCGTACGTATTAAGACCTGAATATTTAATACAATGTCAGTTGCAGGTTATTTAAATTATACCACCAATTAGAAATAACCAATAATAAATAATTTAAGATTAAACCTATATTGTTAAAATATACTGAAATATATTACTGACAGAACTCGTTTTGTTTTATTGAAAGATTTATCATTGCTTTCAAATTGAATATATCCACCACCAGTATCTTACTTAATAAGCTAAGTACTTGCATCCTCAACTGATGTTTTTTTTTTTTTTTTTTAATCTAAAATAATAATACCACCCTGTCAAGACAATACGCCAACTTCCACCACCTGTCTGGATAACTGTTTTTTTTTTTATGTAAATAAATTATTAGAAAACATTTTTGATTAAAATTTCAACAAAGTTGATATAGAAATTAAAATTAAATAATATATTGAAAAATACTCGTATAAATTATATTTGTTCGATTGTCAGGATAATATTAAAATTAACTATACAAATTATATCTATTTGTTACAAAACTTAATATTATTATATAATAATTAATAACATACATAAAAAGTAATGTTTTTTATTTCCGAGAAACTAAAAATATGTAATTCAAATAGGTATTGTTTACAGCTGTTGTGGTATGGAAAGTTTTAAATGTACCACATACTAAAGTAACATATTTTGTTAAACATTAAATAAAAATAATAATTATAACTTGTTCAGAAAGTTGTTATATAAATTAACTACAATATAACATTTAAAATTGTGAGTTTAAAAAAAAAAATGATTATATATAATATAAATTATAACAATGCAGTCTTATTTTTAATTATAAATTCTTAATTTAAATACTTCTCATAGTTATAATATATTCTTAACATTAAATGGAAATATAAATATTAATACCTAACACATGAATAATTGTAAATGTAAGGAACAACAAATTATAATTTGATAGGTTAAAAAAATGTAATTATAAATTACCAATTATTTCTTCTATTTCCTCTATCACCTCCAGAAAATCCTCTGCCACCTCCACCCCTCCTACCACCAAATGGTCTATCACCTCCTTCAGCTCTGTCTCGCTCTTTTTTAGCTTCATATCTTCTTGCCATATCTTGTAACTCTGGTGGTACTTCTTGTCCAGATTTTTCCATTACTTCTACTAGATCTTTGGCCTTACCCCAATCCCTCCTAGTCATTAAAGATATTGCAAGACCTGTTTTACCAGCACGTCCTGTTCGTCCTACCCTGTGCACATACTCTTCAATATCTTTAGTAAAATCATAATTTATTACAACTGTAATATCATTTATATCAATACCACGAGAAGCTACATCAGTAGCTATTAAAATAGAAACTTCACCATTACGTAAGCTTTCTAAAGCCATTTCACGATCACTTTGTTCACGACCACCATGAATAGATTCGACATTGTAGCCCTTCATGCACAAGTCTGATGAAAGTTGATCCACAGTTACTTTTCGGTTTACAAATATTATTATCTAAAATAAAATATATTTTTGTTTTAATAACCTAAATATTAGGTATTATAGTTATAGGTATAATATAATTGAAATTTAACCATTTATAACACACTGTGAATAAAAATAATAAAAATTACCGCAGCTGCAGTGTTGTATTTTATATTTATTACTATGCTATGTCCTAAACAATATTTCAAAACGCTCAAAGACTTATTGCTATACTATAAATTATTATTATAGTCATCATCAATATTATATTTTCTTAGTATTGTATTCTTTATGAATTATAATATATTATTAAATGCAATTTAAATTAAGATATTATGGGCCCCCTAATAAACAACTCATGTCTTATTACTTATATTATTTCCGATATGATTACTTAATTCCTTTATAATTTTTCATTGTTTGTCTGTATCTGTCAAATTTTGATATATGTCTAATAAAAATAATTAGGTAGGTAGGTAGGTAGTATTATTATAAATTTAAAATGTACAATATCTGTATCATGATAAAATGTGTATATTATTTTAATAAATCGATTATCAGCTAGTTGCAGATGTGTAATTAAAGGGAATATTCTACAACAGTACTCAAGTCCACAATATACATAACTATTAAATGATAGTCTTTTAATAACAAAAAGTTAAAATTATAATATAAGAATGAATACCTAAGATAATAAAAATAACCGCAGTATAAATATTTATTCTGTATGCATAAATGTGATATAAACTGTGTGTTATAACGAATAAAGATGATGTGATGTCCACATTTATTATCTCTTATTAAATTATTGTTTAAAAAGAATTTACAGCATTTTAAATTTTTCTTTTTTTTAAGTAATTCACTTTTTTGTTACACAATATTTTATAAAAATGCTGTAATTTTCTAGAAAATATTTTTCAAAATTTGTAATAGGTAATTGTTTTGAAAAGTGTACATTTTCTATAATGTCCATTAGACACAAAAATAACAAATGTGGATTTCACGTCTTTTTGAAAAAATTAATTAGACATACCTTATCATCTTCACTACAGTTTTTCAGAAAATCATCAAGCCAAGTTTCCTTTTCTTCTTCTTCCATTATAAGGATATCTTGTTTAACAGTATTGACTGTTGTCAAGTCCAAGGATCCAACCATTACTTGAATAGGGTTAGTTGTATAACTTTTAGCAAGACGTTGAACTCCAAGTGGCCAAGTTGCACTTGTCATTATGGTTTGTCGATCTGGTCTTACTTTAAGTAATGAAACCCGTATTTGAGGTTCAAAGCCCAAATCTAACATACGATCAGCTTCATCAAGTATTAAAAATGTTACATCTGTTAAGTCAATAGAACCACTACCAACAAAATCATTAAGGCGGCCAGGAGTAGCAATAACAATTTCTACTCCATTTCGTAAACAATCTTTTTGCTTTTCAGAACTTGCTCCACCATAAATACTCATGGCTTTAATTCCTTTGTAACTATATTTTTTAACCTAAACAATAAAACAAATGATTACACATAATAATGGAACTTATTCATACCTATATAATACCGTATGTATATATTTAGATATACTCAACTACGAAACCATGATAAACATATGTGCGTGGACTTGTAAATATTTTAAATAGTCAAGGTAATAACTAGAACCCAACAGTCCTGATCAGAATAGTAAAACAAAATAAGTTAAATAAATAATTGAACTTATTTTATAGTAATATTACTATATGATCCATTACTTAATATCTTTGATGATCCCTGATAGGTATTAGTAATTAATAAATATTATAAAGTATACGCAGAACTTGTAAAAATTGTATGCAGTCATCAATACCTATAACTCCAGTCAACCATTATCGACAACACAATTAATTTAACTATAGAGATCATATAAGTACTAATCTAATTATTATTACATAGGTGTCATAATTTTTATCATAAATTGAGATACCTACATTCACAAGTTTCACTCAAAAGAAGTTGCACCCGTGGCGATATGGCCATAATGTTTCTAAAATATTATCTTTATAAGTGTTGCTCTAGCAAGCTCTATACAGTATCCGAAAAAATAAAATAATAAATAGGTACCTAATTCAATATGTTTGAAACAATTAGTTCATGTTATCTCGACTGACCAACCGTGTATAAGTTTTACAAGTACACATGTATGCGCTTACCATGGGTTCATGGTCTGGTATTTAATATGTATCCGATCTAGGTCAGGTGTACATACTTAGGTACCGATACAGGGGCGTGCCCATGAGGGGGGGATAAGGGTGTCATTATTCCATCCATGGCTCTTTTAGATTCTGAGTAAAGAGAGAAAGCTAATAGTTTTACAATATATTTTTTTTTTTTCAACAACTTTTCGGCCAGAAGATATGAACCAATATGTACATGTGACTCCATTATCTGGTAGCAAATTTCATCCGGTTTGTACTTGGAAACCATTTTTGATAAACGCGATAGAATAAAGTACCAAAAAATAACCTAAAAACGGCCAAATACAATTTCATCAAATCGAGATTTATGTATATTATTACCAAAGTTCTGCTCAGAATCGTTCTATCATTTACATTCATTAAGAGTATCCTGTCCAATAAGCGAAGTGCTTCCACCCCTACTGACACACAATAAGCAAAGTACGCCTTTTTTTGTCTATGAGTTTCAACATAAATACAATAATACCTACCTATTTAGTTTTAATTTTTTTTATAATGTAATAGGTAGAGGTATAGGTACCTAATAATATTTTATATAATAAAATTCTTTAATTAGGTATACCTAGATTAATTTTACTACATTCCTAAATATAATGAATGCAGAAAACAATACGGAAAATGAATAATTTATTGGATTGTATTAAATTCATGGTCAAAATTACATAAATTATTTTTTTTCGATAGGTAGCGATTTATCAATTTTTAGGAAAATACTCCGCCCATTTTAAAATTCTAACACATATTTATATTTGTATGTTTACCTCGCTTTCAATTTGTAACACTAATTCTCTAGTTGGCGCTAGCACTAATATAGATGGTCCTTTTCGTTCATTTCGTGGAGACGGTTGAAAATCAATATGAATAAAGGCAGGAAGTAAGAAAGCCAATGTTTTACCAGTACCTGTTTGAGCAATAGCTATCAAATCATGACCACTCATAATAATTGGCCAAGTCTGACATTGCACTGGTGAAGGAGTTTCAAACTTTTGTTTATTTATTTCTTCTAGTATTTCTGGATAATCTTGAAATGCATGTGAAAACTTCAAAACAGGTTTTGGAATTGGTTTTATATTATCATTGATGTACTTGACCATTATGTTATTCTTGGATAATCGGAAATCTTCAGCTTCCTGATCACTCATCTTGGATACTTCGGGATGTTCTTTATAAAAATCTTTAATGATGGGAGGCAAAGCAGCCAATTTCTTTTTAAGATTTTCAGCTTGTTCTTTCAACAATTCGTCCCAATTAAAATTAGTTCTAACAGGTTCATACGATACAGATTCTTCTTGAAGTTTTTGTCGAATTTTGTCTGGATCATTTTCATCGATAATATCATTAATCAACTTTTTAGCCAATTCTTTGGCTTTTGAGTCGCCCGATATTTTTACAGTTTTTAAACCATAACTGTCATTATCAATAACAGAAATAAAAGCACCACTCTCCTTTTTTAAGCTCTTTATTTTCACACCGCCTTTTCCAATGATCGTGCCTGCTAAGCGGGCCTCGATATCTATTAGCAAATCGTCTAATTTAACGTCCGATTGTTTGATAAACGTTTGTGTGTAATGTTGTTTAAACGGAGGTTGATATTGTACACCAATATCGGGTAAATCCCAATTTTCTTCACTCATTTTTCAATCAGTTTAAAGAAATAAAACACGTGACAAAAAAAACGCACTAGAGTATAATACTGTAATGTGTAAACGCAATTGCACAAAACGCGAATAGGTAGTCTATACTAATTTAAAAATGGCTACACAATATTTGGGATTTTCATACCGGTATTGGAGAAGGGGTACATGTGATATTCACAGTGCCAGTAACTATAGATATTAGTGCAAAACTATCGTGATTTAATCAATGCACCATAAAAAGTAAAATAATTTTATTCTGTTTCAAAATCTAAACGCATGAATGCTCACATTTGGTTTCTAATTTAAACCATAGTATCCAAATAATAATCATAGAATCAATAGTCGGATATTTTTCCTTGTTCTGTAGGTTTTGATTTCAATGAAATGAGAAATTTAAAAAATGAAATATGCTTGACGCGATACTCGTTTTCGTCAATGTTCACGCATATGCATTGTCTTGTGTTTTTGTGCATGCGTTCGTAACACAGAATATAAGATTATCTTAAATCGTGATTTATGTAAATAATAATATGCTCAGCACCATGGCTTAATATTAATTATTTAGCCGTGATTAGTACCAAAATTCCAAAATCTCGAATTATTGTATTATGTCTGATAAATTGATAACAATAATTAATTTCTCGCGCGTAATTCAAACATTCAAAAATTCTGTGACAAAACCTTAGATTATAATTTCATTAGATATATCCAACACATATATATGCTCTATAATTAATTATGATTTAAGGACAAAACAAGTCACATGATAAATGAAATAAATAATCTACATTTAAACAGCAGGGTGATTTTGTTTATTTATAAATTACTTTTATTTTCGTATGTTACACTTTTATCAATTTGAAAATAATTTAATTACATATAAAGAACTTGGAGAAGCGTAGCTATATTATCTAGTGTCCTATAGTATAAGTATACTTCTACGAAGGCAATTAGGTATACCTTTTGCAATACTATTATGTCCTACATATATATTTATTTATATGTGCAGTATTTAAATTTAAACACATTTTACGGAATGATTAATTAATATCAATTTTTTTTAATTTTCTTTGATATAATTATAAATCTTAATATATATCAAAAAACAGATAAATGGGGCTATAACTTTTTAACCAATTGTTTCTGCGATTTTACTTTTACATATTTGGAATCATTATAAAAAAAGGTGCACTTCGCTCGTTGGGTGTCAGTATAGGGGTGGATACACTTCGCTACTGGGCAGGATACTCTTGGTGGATGTATTGCTTTTGAAAGTAATGATAAATCATTGCTTTCAATAAAACGATTTTGAGTGTAGATTCGGTGTAGTATTCATAACTCTATTAGTTATATACTCAGTACCTACTTATATTTAACATTACATCAAAGATGAAATGTAGAAATAAATATGATTACTTTGGGTAAAAATTTTTCTGATAGGAAATTTATTTTAGTTGATAAATATTTTAATAAGGTTAATTTTCAATTGTCAAAAAATGATTTTTTCGTGTATTTTATAATAATTGTAAACAGTTATTGATATTTATCGTATAAGGTTAACGTACGGTAAATACGGCCGTGTACCTACGTATCATAAAGGTCTCATAAACTATACGCCATGAATAAAAATATAGCGCATTATAATATATATTATATAATAGTATTATTATAGTAAGTACACCCTCCAATACACCAATGCATACAATATTATATGTATCAGGACCTAAAATATAATAAAATTCAGACTGCACACTTACCACTGTGAGCAACAAAATAGGTGGGGGGTTTCCCCCCATCACTGTCGCTATTATATTTTAATAATCACAGCAATGTAAACGTACTAAATATTGTTGACAATTTTAAAAATAATTATAGGTATAGGTAAGCAAACTAAAAATAATATATATAATATACCTATATATATGGATGATTGAATTACAAAATGTCTAAGTTCAGGGGCGTAGTGGGGACCTTCCCCTGAAATATTCAATGTTTGGAAAATTTGAATTAAAGAAATATGACATCAGTTCAAAATATTATTAATAAATAATAACTATATTTTTAATCTATTTTCAAGTTCATACAAAATCACGTATTTCAAAACAGTAATAAAAAAACATTTTAAACAATTTTCGGAAATTATTTTTATGTAGTAGGTACTAGGTACCATAGACAAGTATACTATAGTTACTATATAGTAGTATAAAAGCGCACCCGCAAGCGGTTGCCCGTACTTTATATGCTTGATATTTGTATTTCGTATTATGGGTTTTGTTTATCATTTATTTTACCGTTGTCGTGTGATTTGACAATCGGTGGTCTGCAGACGATAGTTATCAAGGAAGTAAAATATCATACAATTTTAAATCTACTCTTAGCGATTTATTGGCGTGCGTTATTATATATTATATTATTTTTATAATATATTGTTATATTTTATTTAAAAATACATGGGACCTATATTATACTATAAATAATAATGTAATGATGTCAGATAAGTATATGTAGGTATAAGGTATACATCATGACAAATTTGATTAGATTAGAATTTGTCATGTACAACATAACACATAATACATACACTATGCACTTATTAATTTTGTAAGTAGGTATATATTATATTTAGGCGCCGGCTATACACGGCGATAAAAATCCGTCGCGATTTGGACGCTGTGGAAAAACGCTGCCGGACTGCGAATAATCGTCTGAACGTCAAAGTAATAAAATCGCAAACCCCACGTTTTTATATTGTATTCGATAATACAATAATTTTGTATAGGTATTGGTTTATTAATATGCAGATACCTACTACCTACTACAAATATTCATTATTAAATGATTTTTAATTTAATATAAATTCAATTATTTTATATTATATTATATACCTACCTACAGTGGCGGTTATACATAATGTTCATGGGAGAGGGGGTGGGCGAAATCAGTGATGTAATTTCGGTTTTTAAAGGGAGGTAAAAGTTTTAACCGGCCTAAATTAGCTAAAAAAAAAACAAAATAAAATTCCAAGGGAGGGGGACGATCCACCTATCGCTCCTCTCTTATAACCGCCACTGCCTACCTATGTAGTGTATGTAATACAATTATTAATACTTAATTATTAATTAATATAGTAGGTAGGTAGGTACCTATTTAATATATTATAATATGACAAGTTTAATTAGGTACCCATCTAAATTGTACATTTCAACGACGCATATTCTGGG
>JAIPRL010000255.1:0-114437 GCA_025469235.1 Pemphigus obesinymphae | reverse complement strand
TTGCTTACGCATTAAAAAACTATTATGAAAATCGAAAAATGACCTCTTAAAAGTACCAACTAGATGCAATTTGCTACCGGAAACGGGTATGAGTGTAAAGATCGGAGCACTCCTTCTGGTAGAAAAAGTGTTTACAGAAAAAATAAAAATAAATAAATAAATAAATAAACATCATTGTAAAACCATAAGCTTCCTCGCTACGCTCAGAATCTAAAAAGTTAGTGTTTTAAAAAATGGAGAAAAAATAGTATTTTGTACCTTCGATAACGAATTTAATATTTAGAAAATTGTAAAACCCCATTGACGTTATCTCTGAAATGTTGTCATCTATAAATTTTGTAATAAGTGTATAACTTTAAAATCACTTTAAAAAGCCATTTTATTTGTTTTGCGTAAACGTATTTTTATACAAATATCGTGATTACGTCACAATAAAATATAATACTGACACAGGACTACTTTTAAATTATATTAAAATATTTTTTTATAGTTAGATTTTTATTTTTCTTAAAATATCTAAAAAAAATTACCTTTATAGAATTCCCTAAAAATAGGGTGTGCGACGTCCTCTTAAATGACCAACAAAACGAAAAAAATATCCTGATAAATCATAGATACGATAATTTGAATTATTTGTATACAGTTATGGAATCGTACATTTTTGAATGGGTATACGTTGAAGTTGAAGGATTTATCCACTACCCAGTGGCGTTGCGCAACTTTTTTTTTGAGGGGAGAGCATAGGCACATAGGCAAATAGGGTGGTTTATATGGGGGCTAATTCTCCTTCCAGATTTATTATCATATTAATGAAACTAGACATTATACGCATTTAGTCTACAACATATTTTTTTTTTTTCTGCTTATTTACGGTTTGAAGTTAGTATTTAGGCAAAATCTGCAAAAAGTTTACAACCTTTTTTTAAAAAATTAAAAACATATAGGTATTAATAAAAGTCAATATTTTTATGAGATTGAGGTCTTCCCCCTCCCGAATTTTCGAACAAATTGTGATATTTTCAGGATCAGGGCTTGAAAACGTTATATTTTAACGTTATTACAATACAAATCGATAACGTATTATTACGGACGTTATAATGCAAAATTTAAATAGCATTTTAAAACGAAAATGTTATATCGCAAAATTTAAAAAACATTTAAAACGAAAACGTTTTCAAGCCCTGACCTCAATGACAAACAAGTTTTAATAATAGATTAAAGATAAGAAGAATAGGAATATAATTTTTTTTATCACCAAACTATAGAATTATTAAATTAAAC
This sequence comes from Pemphigus obesinymphae, assembly GCA_025469235.1. Lineage (NCBI taxonomy): Eukaryota > Metazoa > Arthropoda > Insecta > Hemiptera > Aphididae > Pemphigus > Pemphigus obesinymphae. The sequence goes on along the minus strand of JAIPRL010000255.1, from coordinate 113,156 downwards.
ACGTACTAAACTACTTTTTTTTCAAGCCATTCCTCAAGTTACCACACGAGGGGGCCATTGATCTTATTTCTAAATACGAATAAATAATATTTTAAAGCTCTATTATAGTATAAAATAATCTGTTAATAATTATAAAACACTATATATCATGTAAAATAATAAATATTTACAAAATATAATACTGAAATTTAAATACAATAGAGTACACTTAAATTTTAATGAAAATATAATATATTGTAGACATTTTTGTCTAATTACCAACAAAGAAGCTTATAAATAGATAGTTAAAACTACTTACCTAAAAATACTTTAGTGAATGAAAATAATTATTTAAAAGTTAAGATACTAACGACTAAACTCTACAGCTTAATATTTCAGACTGTTGTTTATGAATATTTATTTGGTAAAAATAATTAATAATAATCATTGCTGTGAAATTAATACATTTGCATGTTTTTTTCGATACTTCGTAGGTGGAAATGAGTTATTATATTGTTATAAATACAAATATGAAAATTGATTTTGCATATTTTTACATATAATGGACGTTTGAGCATAGAAGTTCATATTTTGTTTAAATCTTTTAATTACATTTATTATTATTATTAATATTAGAAAATGTTTTAATGCATTAAATTCACAGCCCTGATAATATTATATTAAATATTACATTAAATTACATATTAAAATATGTCTTAATTAGTCATCTATAATATGTCAAAATAACCAACAAGTTCCATTATTTTATATATTATGCATCTTTATAGATAATCAATCATTTCTGAAGTTCAATGATTTGAAAATATAAAAATATTTTAAAATATCTCATATTAAAAATAATTAATATGATGATACCTACATGTTTTATATATTGCGTACTTAAGTACCGTCAATACGAGTGACTTGGAACCGCTGTTGACTTGAAACAGTTTTTATTTATGTAAACAAATCAACATATATTTAAATCTATTGTACAAATTTGAAATATTTTTCCATGATAATTGTTTTAACAATATTTGTGATAATTTTTAATATCAACATGTGTTTATTTCTTATCATAATCCCCCTCCAAAAAAAATGTTCAAACATTCGTTATCAAAATACGGCTTTTGATAAAGTTCAAAAAAGTGTGCTAGATCTGCAACAACTTCGAGGTGTATCAAGGTTTAAGTATTTTTTATTCCTTCTGTAATACTTTTAAAATATACAAAATAAACTATAAATAAAAAAAAATTTTCAATTTTCTAGTAAAATTTTACATTTTATTTTCCGAAAAAATTAAAAGGGCGACTTGGAAGGGTTGTAGAAAAATTGTTTTTTTTTTTTTTAAAGAACAAATGAAACGTTTAAAATTTTTTAAACGTTTTTATATAATGTTTTGTTTACATGTTTTAAACGCGTTTTTTTTTTGTTTTAAACGGTTTTTGAAAATTCCAATTTTTTGGTTGGAAATTCCGGTAATCAAAAATTGATGAACCATATTCTCTGTAAGGTAACAGAAACATAAGCCAAAGGAAAAAACTCCAAAAAAAAAACTCAAATATAAATCTAGCGGAAAAAACCCAAATTATGTATATAATATAAATATTAAAATTGCATATGGAAAATAATCTTAAATTAAAATTATAGTCAGTAAAAATATTTTTGTAAATGTCAAACAATGTCAAATATTGTCAAAGAATATTAGTTTAACAAACGAATATTTGTTGAAATAATACAATTTTTATTATTTTAATGTATATATTGTCAAATTAATAAAAAATGTGTTTACAATAATACAAATTAATTTTGTAAGCGTCACAAAATATATAAGTTATAATTTAATAAAAATAATTTGGAAAATTAGTACAGATTTTAATATTATAATTAAATATGTTATTAAATTGAAAAAAATATTCTGTTTAAATTAACTATTTTGATGAACAAATGGGCGTTTGATCTACGAAGAAAAACAAAGAAAGAAACACGAAATAATTATAAATGAATTAACAAAATATTTGTTAATTCACATAAATTCGTATTTTAATTGGACAATTTTACCCAAGACATTGTTAAAAGATATTGTTAAATCAATAATACGTTTTGTTATTTTACTGTTAAATTAACAAATATTTTATTTCTAAATCAACAAACATTTTATTGGACGTATATTAACAACTATATTATTAAATTAATCTATATTTTTTATTGAAATCACAGACATATTTGGTTCAGTGTATATTGCGTATATCTACAAAAAAATGACGTGACACGGTGTATACGGTCATTACATAGCGTATATGTACTATCTTTTCTGAGAAGTTCAATGTTATGCGATTTACGTAAAATATTTTCTATTTTTTTTTTTTTTTTTTTTTTATATATTCCTTTATATATTATATTATAATTCCTGTATCCCACACAGTTTATAAATACATGAAAAAATAGAAATAATATTTTAGTAGGCAATAACAACAATCTGATCATGGTATTTGAAACAAGTGAACGGTTCCCTAATTTTAATATTCATTCATATATTTTTTAAACATTAGATTTTAACTGAAAAATTAAATTATAAGTAAAAAAAATTAATATTTACTTATATAATTTATGATAATTGCTTAAAATACAAAAAAATCATTATATAAAATAACATATTATAATATTATTGATATCAAAATGTAATTAAATATTATAATATAAATATACAATGTTAACAAGACAATCACTGAAAACCATTTTTTTTTTTATTTTTTTTTTTTTGGAACCTATAATATTTTTAAAAAATGGCATATATCCACGAATTAATTTTTTTATCAATACACCATTGCCTATAGCCAGCGAATTCCATTTCTGGGTGGCCTAGTCATACCACCTTCTCCACCTCGGAGAACCATGGTTCTATGCTCAATACGAATCCATGCCCAACAGGTCCCTAAGCCTGTGGTTGCTGGCCGAGAATCACATTAGAGACATTTAGCATCGCCCATTTTCTATCATTTAAGAGGATACTACACACCCATTATAGCGGTATTAAAATACGTTCACGTTCCATAACTACAAACTTCTCTCTCAGTAATCGAAGAGTCAACATTCACATAAAATAAAAATATGAGATTATTTACTATGTCGCAGTGTAGAGTTTTTATAGTTAAAATTTTTTTTTATAATTTTACAATTTTCAATCACGGCTTTCGAAAAAACATATTGAAAAAAACTATCCACGCTGCGGCATAGCAAACATTCTCTTCTTTCATATTTTTTTTTATAAATTTTGACACTGTGATTATACGGAGAAAAGTCGTAGTTATAGAGCTTGAACGTGATTTTTAACAAATATCGTGATAACACAACAATAAAAAATGGTACTAATATATGACTATTATAGATTATGAGCGTAGCTAGTGGTTTTACAATGAACTGTATATTTAGCAGGTTTATTTTTTTTCTCTGTTAACAAATTTTTGACCAGAAAGAGCCGAGGAGACGCATTGGCGTTAGTGTGATATTGATAGGAAATCGGTTCTAGATGATACCCTAAACATATAGTATTTTTCGATTTTACCCAGTGCATTCCTTGGAGAAGAAGAAAAACTTTGTTTTATACGATGTATGTAGTAGGTAGTCATATACAATGTATACAATATACAATATACATATTATGTATACTATACATAACTATACTTAGAATACATACCATACGGTGTATGACTTACTTACATTGTATATAATATATTTATACATTATACAATGTATACTGACATTTTAATATTATTATGTGATTTATATTTTATAATATTTGTTGGTTACTAAAATGTGATTTTCGAGTTATTGGAATTCAACAACAAAGTGTGTATCTGGCTAAAATAAATGGTATGTTTATTCGGATAATATACCATAATACCATAATACTCAATACAGAAATAATACAATATAGGTATGGTAACATTATAAAATAAAAAAATTTAACTGTAATTCAAATAAATAAATTAAATTAAATTATATATTTTTAATTAGGTATAATATGTGTAATTTTCCTCACCACCTTAGCTAAAATAATTAATCTTAAAGAGCATGAGGTATTACACCCGGCGCGTTTTTTTTATAGTGGTATCCCCGTTAAGGCCTAATCCACTTAAAGCGTTGTCAGTTATTTAGAAAACGAAAGATATAAAATGAATAAATTTAAAATAAAAAACAATAAACAATACATTTTTTTAACAAGATAAATACCAAGTGAAATAGATAAATAAACAATAGTAGAGAGATTATATTATGGTAGGTAATTAATATATTTAAGGTTAAAGTTAAATAAATTCTAGACTAATAACTTTTCTATATATATATATATATATTATAGTATAATGTTAAATATGTAGGTACTTACTGGAAAAAAAAATATAAATAATCAACATTCCTAGATTTTTCTAAAATATTTGATACAGTTGACCATAAAGTTCTTTTTAGTACATTACCTTAGTTTTCATGATAAATATAATTATATATAATTATAATGAAAAATTTAAATGGTTTTCCAGACATTTAAGTACAGATTAAAAATGGTTATATTGAACGATTATGTACTAGATTATTAACTAAAAATGAACTGTGGAATACCTCAAAGATTCTTAGGACCATAAATGTATGTAAAAAGTGTATGAAATTTGAAAATTAATTGATATAGACGATAACTAATTGTTTATTTGTTTGTCAAAAATTTAATTCCTAAAAAATAACTTTGGATTTTAATAAAACTATCATTATTAGTTTTTTCAATTATAAATTATAATAATTGGTCAGGTTAATTCTATTGAAGGAATAACAATTTATAACTATAGTTCATAATAATAATTAATATAACCTCAATAGTTTAAAAATTAAACAAATAAGTAAAGTGAGATATTTGAGTCTAATTTTTTATCAAAATATTAAATGATACATACGAAAGTTATGCTAAAATTATATTGGTTAAAAAAATTATTTCTTCCGATTATTCCTTTAAAGTTATTTGTTCCTCGAAACATTGCGAAACCTTTACAAATACAAAAAGAAAAAAATTAAGATAAAATCTATCTATATAAAAATGATAAAAATGATATAAATGGATATATACAAGGAAAAATTACAATAAAGTTATTGCACTATTTGTAAAATTACTGTACAAGAAATGTACAATCATATGTTTTCTTAAAAAATCATCTGACTGCAATAATAATATTATTACAAAATGTATAAAACCTACAATAGTATAGTAAATTATACTAATAAAAATATTGACCACAAACTAGTATTTCACTAGTATATTAATTATTATTATAAATAATAGTTAATAAGTATTATATTATTATACTACTTTAGGTGACAAACATTCCAACTCAACCTTAGCTTACTAGTTACAAAAGTATGTAAATCATTATATAATAATATTGTAACGGGTAATTTTTTATGCAATTGGTAAATTAGTAAAAATAAATTAGAATAAAACTTTTAAACTTTGGCCCGAATTCGTCTATAAATACTAAATTTACAAATATTTATAAATACTAATGTTAATAACCTAACTTATAAGTAGGGAACGGATTTTATATTAATAATAAATTCGAAATATGCAACAAAACTTTTTATTAAGAAAAATTTAATTGAGAAAAAATGCTTTTAACTATATCTATGTGCAACAAAATTATAATTTAATTCTAATAAATATTCAATAAAAAAATAGCACTTGTGTTGACAATGACACGAATTTAAAGTCGGTAGACGAGTAGATGACGGCAGAAATGTTTACTCCACGTGGAATAAGAAGAAATAAAAACCTATGGACGTGTGGTGGAATCTTTGTATAGGCACGTGAAGTCCATTTAGATAACGCCGATAATAATTAGCATCGTCAAAGAGTGCAACAAGAAAAATTTCAAGAGTAAAACATGGAAAATTCAATTAAAAAAAAAAAAAAATCATGGAAAAAAATCAAATAGGTACAGGTAGTCCTAAAATATTTAAAAAATATGTATAAAAAATGTATTTATCCTCAAAAAATTTAGAAATTAGTAAAATTAAATTAGTACCGATTCAATCAAAAATTCATGATATGGATTTATTTATCTTACCAAAATTCGATTGTTAATATTAGATAAAAGTTGCAACTATAATAATGTCTGTTCTCTACTTATAAATATTACTAGGTAACTGATAATATTTATAGCCCCTAAGTACCTACTAAATACTACGGCTAAATTAAACTTGTTTTACTTAATGTTTAGTACATCTTAATCAAAATATTTATCAATTATCGCAGTGCCGCAACAATTGGGTGTGTAAAACGTGCGTTGCACACGGACCCCTACAAATTCAAATCAAGATTCATTATCGAGAATTCGGATGCATAAATCCAAATAACTTTTTGTAAATGAAAAACTTACAATTTTTTATTAAGATAACATAAAAGTAAGTAATTTATTGTTTTATCATAAATTAGTAATTACGTATTCTTAATTTTGAACCATTATTTTTGTTATAAGCAACGATTGCCGGATGACGGGACACTCAAGTAGTCAAGTAAATATTAACTAAATAGGTCCCGAATTTTATTTATTTTTGGTAATATATTATAGAATATTATATTACCAAATTAGTATATTACTATAGTTGTCTCCGTGGGTATAGTAGAGGATTACCAGTCTTGTAAAGAATGCTTTTATTTTGTATTCGAATACTTTTCAAAAAATATATTCTCAATACATATTTGAATACTAATTGAATATATTTTTTTACTGTTAATTTTTGTTACTGTTACTACTGTTAGTCAGTATTGGAATAATTTTCCGATTAGGTACACATATAACTTACCTACTATCTGGAAGAAATTTAGTCAGATAATACCTGACTAGATAGGATGGAAGGGATTACAAGTAAAAATAATTAAAAATTACAATTGAAAAGTATTTTTTTATTGAGTAAAAAATATGATATAAATAGTATTGGAATACAAAAAAGTATTCAAATACTTCACAATACTGAGGGTTATCCACTTCTCATTTTTCTTCATTAATACGTAAAGTCAAACTTTTTTATTTGATACGTGTTATCATTAATATTGGAAAATATCAAGTCAATGAGACAAAATTTAGTTTACGGGATATTTTATAGTTCATTTTCTAGTTTCTATATTATAAATGTTTTTTTTTTATGTATATATAAGAATGATCTCATAGGAAATAAGAATTCTATTAAGGGGCCGCAACACCTGCGGTTTTTAAGGGATTCTGTATAGGCTTTTCATACGAAATTTTAGAAAAAATAAAAATGCAACAATTTATAGATATTTATTTTAAAATTAATCTAAAAACAGCTCCGTATTTGTACTTCTTTCTATTGTTGTGTAATAATGATATTTTCGCCTGAAAGAGGGATCAAATCGTGGAACTTTGGAAAGTCGGATTTAATATCTAAAAACATTTTAATTTGTTAGCCTATCTTCTAGGGACTAATCTAGGTATTTTTCTTTATTATTAAAGATTGAAATATAATAAATTGCATAAAAGAAATCCCAAATTTCAAAATATTTATAAAATAACTGGGTAGTCAACCTTTTTTCAATTATACCACATATAGGTATATAGTAAGTATTTGGTATACAACTTAAATTTCTGATATAATTTTCTAATTAAAAAAAAAAAAAAAACATTTAGGCCATTTATGATTACGTAGGTCACGCTTAAAAAATTATTGAAAAATGACCGCTTTAAAATACCAACTAAAAAGAAATGTTTATCAAAAACGGAACCTAAAAATACCTGCGAGATGTAACTATATAAGGCACTAGCGTAGCAATTTCGTGTTTTATTATTAATTACAAAATGTGTTGTGCAATTTTATTCTATGTACATATATAGTAAAAAATTCAATATTATTAAAAAGTATCTATATATGTACCTAATGTCAGTAATAATATGAAAAAAGTACATAAAAACGGTTGTAAGCTATATACATTAATCGGGTAAGAAATATTAAGTTGTCTCAAAATAATTCCTCACACATGGGTCTCAAATTTAATAGTTGCGGCGCTGATAACTATATAATAAAATATAAATGGAATAGGATCACCGTGAAAAATTGTCCGTCGAATCATGCAGGTTTTTATCGAACTGTTTCTTCATGACATAATGTCCTCTTTAGCTGTCAGTAGGTATGCCGTCTTTCTATGTCCCGAGCTTTCCAGAACACTAAAATTCCACTGACGTCTCTCCAGTTCATTTGGATATCTGCAGATATTCTGCATTCGTGATGTACAGGTTCGTCCACAACCTCGTTAACCGCCTTTCATTAATTTTTTTAATAATTAATGTCGAATAAAAATGTTATAGGTATTTAACGAAAAATAATTAAAAAACGAAAATCTTAAATCGATTTATGAAAACACTTAAAAGTATACGAGAAATGAATCTCAGAATTTTAACGAAAATTAAAAATAATAGACACACACATTTTGTTTGTTTAAATGTTTTTCGATTAAATACTTTTACTATTGTCAGCCAGCGTAGTTTTTTTTTTTTTATTATTTATATTTTATTATATTATTGTTTATCGGCCAACATTATCTTAAATATAATACTATATATATATATATAAATAAAAATGGAACTAAATTTTTGCTACTTTTTTCATGGAAATAAATAAATAAGTAGATATAATTTATTTTTGTTACACTTTTAGATCCGCTAAACTTTTTTATTATCTTTTAATTAAGTTTCCCTCAGAATCGTTTTAGCGAAAGAAATGAGTTGTATTTTACAAATATTTAGCAGTGGCGGCTGGTGTGTAGTGGCGACGGGACGATCACCTTCCCCTAAAAAATTGTAGCAAATTACCTACTTATTAACGAGTTAGGTATTGATTTAAAATATATTAACAAATTATTTATATTTACATTGTAAAGCATTTTCAAAATATTATTATTGAAAGTAAAAATTATTTTCCATTGTTAGATGAAAATACTATAAGGTAATGAGAGTTTAAAAATATATTATGTTGCGGTAATAGCACGGCTGAAAGACTTGTTTATAGTGAAATGAAAGATACACGCTTAAATTTTGAGTATAAAACTTAAACTGAAAGTTGAAACTAAGTTTTATTATTTTGTAATTTTCGGTTTTTGCAAAACGAATGTATACATTTATTTTTTTCTATTTTAGTTTAATAAATACGTTTTAAATTGGTACATAATTATTATTGTGCTCTATGCTTTTCAAAAATAAACAGTTTTTTTAATCGCCCTCCCACTTTCAGAGCCCACGAGCCACCACTGGTATTTACGTTTAAATATTTTCTATTTAGAAAATTTTAACGGTATTTAAGAAAAAGCCCACTCTACAAGAATGCTTAAATTCCCTGTTTCTATAGACACGTATTTTAGTTCATTTCTTAATTAAAAAAAACATTCAACTATCATTCCATATAGGTTTAATATAATATATAATATAATTTCATAAGTATCATTTTTTTTTTCAACAAATTATTGTTTAAAGTTTAAAATTTTAATTGAGATTAACTTTCATATTTTATTCCTAATTGTATTATAATAATTGTATAACGCAGTTCAGCTCTAAAATATATTTAAATATCTTTAAAATGCATCATAATTTCATATAGTAAAATAATTAATTCATTTAATAGTAATTGATTGACCTTTTGATGTTTTAATAAATTTGACTATTAGTCTTAAATAATATTTAATGAAAGTACAGAAAATATTTTGAAACAGTGGTTCCAACCAAATACAGAGCCAGAATCTATAAGTATTTTATAACAATTTCATAATAAATCAGAACCAGAACCAAAATCGAAACCGGAAAAACCTGTGATATCTGCTAGAAAGATGTAACTAAATTTAGTCTTTATAGTGCAGGGGAACCGTGTGTGTAGAAGTCCTGGACACTCAAAGATTTTCAATATTGTATCTACCATAAAATCAATTCAAATCAATTCATGATGAGGTTGGAGGCTTAGATTTAAAACTTTTTTTTATGTATTTATCAAGTATCCACAGTCGGTATCATTTATAATGACAGTTAAATGACCGACAAAAATACTTCGTTTTATTCAAAATTGGTTTTTTTTATACAATCGATTAAAATTTGTATTTATTTAGTTATGAAAACGATGATAAGTGATAATCATAACTATATGTATACAGACCCGTCACTAGGACACAAACAAGTGCAAGTCATGCGTCGCTTAATTATAGGGCAACAAAAATCAAAGCAGCAAAATGTTGTCTTAGGGCGGCAAAATTAAAATATGAATATCGACAACGGATGACGATCACGTATTTTTTGTATTTTTGATATATAGTTAGAAAAAAAATTCATGACTTTTTTTTGCTTATTTATGTTTTGAAAGCAGCATTAAAATTTTCGCTTTAGACGGGAAATATCTAGCGACGGTCCTGTATGTATATATGTAAATATTTAATAATTAAATGTACATATTTAAAAATTAAATATAATAAATATTACCTATATGTTTATTATTAAAAAAAATAATTAAATAAAAAACAAAAAATGTTTAATTAATTACATAATAAAAACCATTGATTTTTGACCGCTTTGATTTATTCTTTAAAACATATTTTGTATGATTAGTTTTAATAAATTTAAATTTAAATTAATATCATTCAATAATGAAAAGTTGACCTTTTCTATTATTTATATGCTGTTGTATGTTTATGGTAAAATAATCGGGATCTTTATTAGTCATTTCTTCTTCTTCCTTGTTTTATTGTATTATAATCAATATATTCTGGTCATTTAATATGCTTGTATACTTCATTATCTATTTTCACAATATCTTTTTTTATGACATATTTACTGATATTGACTGTATTTATATTGTATTTCAATACTAATGTAAATTATATTTAAATAAATATTTTAATTACTTTCAAAAAGCACATTGCTATACTGACATAGTTCATAATATTATAATAGTGCAAGTTCTTTTACAACTAGGATATGTATCAAATACAAATCTGTTTAACCAATTACATGGTAGTGAAAATAAAAAAAATTATATTATGTAACATTACATAACACTTTCATATACAATAAAAAACAAATAATATTTATTAATATAATATTCTTTTATTTATCTTTTTTATTCTCTTTTTTTTGATTTTGTTTTTTTTCCAAAAAAAAAAAAAAAAAATGTCCATAAACAAAATGGTTGGTTTTCATTTATAAATGAATAACATTACACAAAAAAAATATTTATGTAAAGAAAACCCGTTTTAATACATCATATACAATATACATATACAAAACATAAATCATGTCACGTACATGACATAATGTATTTAGTGCAGGCGAGTATATACAAAAAACAAAATAAACATAATATGACTCGGTTTGCTTAAAAAGTGCTAACAAAGCTTGGCACAGTTAAAAACTACCTAATATAAGTTACTTAAAAAAACTTAACATCATTACAAAAAATAATAATAATAATAATAATAATAATAATATTGAAAATAAAATGAAACATCTAAATATTTCATTTCACATCTCAGGAGTCAAATGACCCCTTTAAAACTACAAAGAAAAAAACTTCTGTACATCAACGACAAAATATACATAAAAACATTAAAATTGCAAAATCAATATTATTACACAGTTTTGTAAATTAATATTAAACAATAATGAGAAAACTTTATATGAACACAATGGTTGTTTTTGATTTCCAGTCAAGTCAAATAAAAATTGGTTACAACTACAATGTTATACTCTTCTACTCGATTAATATATAAACATATTATTCAACATAATTTTAGAACTAATATTAGAAAAAAAAATGAATATATCAAAACATTTTCTGTTATTGGATTTGTGGAGATATTTATTTATTTATTTTCAGGAAGACTACGCATATTCTTAAATAACTGAAAACTAAGTAGTTATTGACATTTTTTGTCGGAAAAATAAAAAAGTGTACAAAACATTTTTAAAATATGGATTTTACATCAGGTTACAATTTATGAAAATTGTGTTGTAAAAAATTACCTATATATTAATTAAACAATGTTATACTTAAATGTTGTGTAATTTTTACATAGTTTTCCTGAATGTTACACATTCATGATATACATTTTTATTATTTTTTTTATATTTATTTTGTATTATTAATAGGTTCATACTTTAAAATACACAAAATGACCCCAACAAAGCATGTCAATATTAACAACATAAACACACTAAACAAATCAATCTACTACTGATTTCTAAAAGAGCATTTTTCTCTTTTTTTTAAAAAAAAAAAAAATATATATATATATGGAAGCATATATAAAAAAAAACATATTTAGATATTATAGTGCATTTGAACATAATTATACATATATCATATTATTATATTATAGGTTTATTGTTATTATTTTACTTTTTTCTTCGTTAATATAGGTTAGTGTATAATATTGCAGAGTTAAGGCACTTACTAATTTGTACTGAATTATTCTCTAGCCCGAGGGAAAGGGTTGTATTGTTTGTTTAAATAATAGTTTAATATAATTATAATTTTTTTTTCACTAGATATATTTTGAAAACAATAATACTTATTTCTACGTCATTTTATATAACCATTAAGGTGTATCTTACATGTACATAAAAGTATTAGGAAATATATAAATATTATTTTATGTGATTACTTTAAAAAAAAAAAAAAAAAGTTTTTCATTATTATTATAAATATTTGGTATGGTATTATATATATAATATATGTATGCAAATAATAATAAACACAGCAGGGAAAAAATGGGAATGTTGAATTTTTCCCGAATCAATGTGTATTGTTTAATTAATGTCATCATTTAATTGGTATTGAGATTTTACATAGTTTCGTCTGTCTATAATATTGCATATGCTTGAAAAAAGGCACAATTATCAAAATATTTCATTATGTCTAAAGAAATCTCACAAGTTGATTAACAACACTTTCAATGGTATTCAAAAGTAAAGAATTCAAATTAAGCGTTTTTCTTAACCAAACACTATTCCTTTTTTGAAAGTAAAACATTCCTATTTTCTCCTCTTAAATAAGTTAAATATTAACTTTATTCTAAGAAAAAAAAATAACAATAAATTGGCACTGCAACTTTTTACATAAATAATTTAAAAAGATATAACAAAAAAAAAATCCAAATAAATAAATAAAAATAATCCTAAACTAAAAATTCATAACAAAAAGAAAAATAAATATAATATATATATATATATATATATAAAGAATTTTTTTCAGAAATTTAAGAAAATCAAATTAACAATATTTTATACTCAATTATTTACACAAGACAAGACAATTCAACAAAATAATATTGTTAGATATACAATATTAATAGCATTATTATTATGAATACATAGGTGTATATATATAAGTTCTCATAGTACTGAATAAATATTATAAAAAAAACTTGCTATAGTTTATACTTTATACATATTATCATTTTACTTTTTACTTTTTTAAGGAGAGATCAAGTGTCGGTGGTAGCAATATTAAATTAAAAAACATTAATAATAATTAAATTGCAAGCTGCAATTATAATAATCAGTCGATGGATTCCGATTTGATCAACACTGAGGTGGATGTGGTAGTAGTTATTGTAGCAGCAATGGTAGCTGACTGCAGAGTATGAGGTGGAGGTGTTCTAAGTTGACACGGTGGTGAGGTTATCACAGACACTGGACTGCACCTCTTGTTCATCAATGGCAAGCTATTAGATCCACTATGCTTGTCAACCCCGCCTTCCTCCCATTTGATCATCGTACAGTTGTTCACCACCAACGGATCGTCTTTGTTCATATACCTCTTCTGCGAAGAAACAAACAATAAATTATTATCATGTATTTTGAGACTGTTCACCGTAAAATTACATAAAAGTACTCTTTTGATAAATACCTAACATGGGCATTTCATTAAAATAAAGAGTACGTTCACTATTCCATTTTACATCATTAATGTTTTTCATATATTTAATAAATAAATAATACATTTTATATAAATATTCTGAAAAAGACAAAAGAATATGGGGTTATAGAGAAAACATAAGAAAAATATGAGAAAGGATGTTACCTAGGAAGGACTAGATATTGATACAAGGGTAGTGATAGGTTGAAGAAAATACAAAGGTATACGAATTGTATCATTATAATGGGCCAATTAACGTTGCACTACAACCCACCATGTTCAATTGATCTTTGAGCGATTCATTTTCACGAACGAGTTGTTGATTTTTCGATTCAACTTTCTCCAAACGCAGGGCGATTCGTTCGACCAGTCCAATCACTTGCTGTCGCGTTGTCTCCTTGGCGTCACTTAAGGCATCCAAAACCGCAGCCACTTGCTCCATCACATTGACAGCTACAATAATCAAACAATAATGATAGATAGTAGATAATATTAAAAGAATAATTGGTTTTTCTTTTTCGAAAAACTCAATTTACCGGCACTGTTGTATCTCCTATTTTCGGGCACTTGACTTTGGACGATATCTTTGTTTTCCTGTTCTCCATCCTCTTTATCCTTGAATTTCATCTGAAAAAGCCAAACATTTTATATAAGTAAATTCAATAACTTTCTAAACGAACGGGTATGTACAACATGCTGCCTACACACACACGTCATATCAACATACTCGATTATAAACATCTAGTGACCTCAAAAATTTTCATGTCATATGAACATAGAAAATTTTAAATATAATTTATCGTAGAATTATGATTTAATTATTTTAAAAATGTAAGAGCAATTTTTGTATTTTTCAAATCGTTTTATTGTAAATTAATATATCATTATAGAATACAATAATTTATAATTTATTTTTAAAAAAATTTTGTTTAAAATTAGAATAATTATTGTATCCAATAAAACGTATATAGTAAAAAAAAATGATTGTTTGTCTATATCATGGACATTTAGAGCTATAGGCATGCATTTCTCACCATTGGCTTAACCGTGTTGTTATTGTTATTGTTACTGCTGTTGTTATTGTTATTGTTGTTGTTGTTGTTGCTGCTGTTGTTGTTGTTGTTGTTGGTAGTGATGGTGGTGTTGATGTGGTGATGATTCAAATGGAGATTGGCGTTAGCATTAGCGTTGCCGTTTTGTTTTGTCGGCGGAGCGAGGGCGACGTTCGGTTGAAAACTCCGACCAAACTGTTCCGACTGGGTGTGCGATATGACTTTTTGAGGATCCACCAAGCGCGGAGGTCTTTCTCTTTTGATCAAACTAAAAAACGACGATCAAACATCAGTAAAACAATACAATCTCGTGGAACAAATTTTGATCATATACACAAGCGCAAATCACAAGGGAAGTTAAAACTAGCCCCCTAATTTGAATGTATTAATCAATTATTAACAACGCCACAATTGTAATGTGAATAAATAGTTGGAATAGATCTGATTATGATTATATTTCTTTTTTTTTTTTTTACGATAAGCGTAGGTAATCTATAAAAGATTTTCAAAAATATTAATCCGCGTCCAGTCCTCACCAAAGCAACATTGCCGGTAACATATTTTCAAACCCTATTTTAGTAAACTGAGTTTCGACCATGGTCCTGCAGAAAATTTTTCGATAACAGACGCATGATACAATATAATAATTGCAGCTTTAAAGTTCTAAAAATAAGTATACAGCTTCCGAACAGATTTTTCCAGTTTTTTTTTTATTTCAACTGTTCATAAATATTAGAATACTACATAATATTATAGATAATTAGATTTTTAATATAAACTTGTCTATAACTGTAAAATATAACTAAAATTTAAAGGGGAAGATAATTGAGAAATAAAGGGCTTATTCCTATTCAAAATCTATTTTATACTCAACTAATGATAATGAAATTAAAAAAAATCCAAGAAGGGGACGATTGCCACGTCACCCCACCACTCTAAAATCCGCCACTAATTTTACCCAACCTGCGGACACCTTTGTGACATAGACATAATATAGACATAGACGTTTTAAATAGCTCAGCCCAACAAGTGAAACAACCAATAATAATAAGCCTCTTCTGCAAAAATTATTTAAAAATTATAAGAATGATGTCAAAATATATCTAAAAAAATTTCTCTTAACAAAAATGTATTTTTTATTTTGACGTTCGATTGGTGTAAATTTAAATAAAATAAATAATTACAACGGATTTATTTGAGAATTAATGCAGTTTTATTATATTTTACACGACGTGAGAATATTGACTTATAGTATATGAATATTTTAATCAGGGAGTTAAAATGGTTTCGAAACATATTCAAAAAAACTAGTTAACCAGGAAAAATCAAAACCGTTTCACTCTATACAAACGTGTAACATAGCAATTTAGATGTTTTCCATTTCCAACGTCCCGATTTATCTATAGTGATGTAATAATCCTTTTAGTCCTATTAAAATTAGGTTAATATATATGGAAATATTACATAATTTACATGAAGAATAAATATAAAAATGAATTTAAAGTATAGGCTTTACGACGAATTTAGATCAGTTTTCAAAATCCTTAACGCATCACTAGATCAATCGGTACGTTGGAAATACAATACGTCTAAATGTCTATATTGCATGTGTTATAGAAAGAAATAGAATATCACCACCTCTAATCAATCCCTTTAATCCCGTTATAATTCCATGAATCTAAAGTTTTTAGTTTTTTTAATAATTTAAGGGCCAGTTGTACAGTTGCGTGGTTAAACAGTGATTAGCTAATCAACGATTAAATGTTAATCGTCGATTATTATTATGGGTGTTGTACAGTGGACGGTTAAACCGTGATTAGTTAATCAATATTTTTATTGCTTTTATTTTACAGTTGGTACTAATTTATGCGAAAATTGTTTAATAAATCAGTTTTATTAATTATTTTTCCATTATTGTTGTTTGGATTTTGAATTTGAATGGTTTTTTATTTTTCTACTCATCACATATTTATAATTATTTTATTTTTACGTGTCATTAATTAATAATTATGAACCCGGTAAAGAAAAATGGAGCAGTAAATTTCACAGCAGCTGAATCTGATTTACTAATTACGTTAGTAAAAAGTACCAAGGAATCATTAATAATCCTAATATTTAAACAATAATTCTTTATTTATACAGGTAATACACTATTAAAAAAAAAAAAGGAAAACTTATCAATCAGTACGGGAACGGATCTAGTCGCCTATTAAATCGACAATGAATCGAACATTATTTTTAGACAATAGAAATCTGTTGAAGAACTCATCATCTCTCCACTAATTAAAATGATCTATATGAGGTCTGAAAATTTTTTGTTGCCTAGGAAATCCAATCATTATGGCTAAATGAAACAATTCCTCATCCTCAAAATCAGTATCATCTTCAATAGAATTATCGTTATACATATTTATAACAAATAGTATTCAGTTTAACAAATTAAATTCAAATAAAAATTAAAATTCTTCAATAAAATAATGCACTTAACAAGCACTGTACAACGACCCAAATGTCTTAATCGTTGATTAAGACTTAATCATAGTTTAACCGATCACTGTACAACTGGCCCTAAGTGAAAACTTAGTTTGATTAATAGCTCCTCACAATTGCGCCAAAAGTTTCATTTTCTTACAAGTATTTTAAAAATATTGTATATATATTTGTTAGTAGACATTTCGATAGGTTATAAACGACGCCGCCCCGAATTTTTTTTTTAAATCTCCGACATTTATGTTTATGAAATTATTTAATATTATATTATATATTTCTCTTACTATAATATGTAGTGCTATTGGACTGCTGAAAGAATATTGTTTTAACTATATAAATTCTGGAAATCGGTTTTTAAGAACATTTTTTAAGAATCTCCGATAATTTTTAGAAATCGTTATAGATAATCTTTGGAAATGTTTAGAGAAATATTTGAGAATTTCTACGATAATCTTTGTAAATCTAGCATAGAAAATAATCAATACAAGACAAGAATACAATACAAGTTTGGAAAATCGTTTTAAAATGATAAATTCTTCGTCGATTATAATATTTTAATAACTATCGGGCAAAGTGTAATTATTAATTTATCCATTGTCTGTACAATATATAATATAGAAAACGTATTGTAAATTATTACCTGCTGTCACTCCTATACAGGTGATGGGAGTTGGCGATGGGGTGGTAGATTGCGGTCGGCGGAGGTACCCACGCGCCGTAGAAATAGTGGAACGGGTCCACCATGTAGTTGGGAAGCGTGGGCGCCATGCTGAGGGCCGAATAATAGGCCGCCGTGGCCACTGTCGGCGTGTCCTCCAACTTAGTCCTCTTCAGCGACGGCGGTGGAGTTTCGGCCCTGGACGGGCGGACTGTGCATGAGACGGGTACGAGTTCCATTAGCTAATGATAGAAAAAAAAAAAAATAAATAAAAATTATATACGAAATCTATTAGTACCTCTACATATATATATATAATATGACGATATTTAAATATGTAATGTATATATATATTTTTTTAAATAGATACATAACAATAATAGAAAAAACAAATGAAAAAATGTCGTCGATAAATTTTCGTTAAATCGGTTTTTCTGTACATCGTTTTTTTATATACCACGGTCATTCTCGCCGCCGTCACGTGTATACACTAAAACATAATTAATGGTTAGGCCGCGACACAAGGACGTGAAAAAAAAAATAAAATAGCTATGCAGTATTGTATTGTTATTATTATATAGCCGTGCTGCACAGATGGTAAATCGCTACAGTCGCGTATAATAACAATTTTATCTATATGCAATGTTCGCCAAAAACGGTCAATATATTTCGTTAAAATTCGATAGTGTCCTATGCGTATCGTATATTTTTCATAGTTGTTCCGTATAGTATATATATATTTACAGTTCAAAAAAGAAAAATAAAGAGGGGTACTCTGAAATACACTGCAGTATGAAATTATCTTTAAAAAAAATATATGCCTATTTTGTAATCTATATATTAACGATATTATACATGATTTTTGGCCACCTGATTTTTATCCAAATAACACATGTATAAAAATTAACGTGACAGGTATATATAATTTGTCTTCCATAACACGTATTTAATGGCTTATCGTTAAAATCGTGTTGGGTGGAAGATGGTCAGGACAAAAATTTATCGAGATTCAGAAATGTAAATGGATTGATTTTTAATATGGGAGTGTACGACACATACATTATGTGTACTATACATTATATACATTATCATACCAGTATCCAAATACAAAATACAGAATTCATAAGAATGATCGAAATTAGGATTTTTTTTTTTTTTTTGATGTTTTGAAACTAGCACATTTTTTACAAAAACAATGAATAGCAGGATGGAGTTTTGTTAGTAAAATATTAAAATTAAAAAAAAAAAATGAGAATGGTATAATTGTTCTGTGAAAGATTGAAATATGTTTTTTTTATGCGAGATTTTATTATAATATCGACGATTTCTTCCATATTATAGAAAAAAAAAAATGTTCATAAAATATTCGTTTTCGTTTCTGCAGACAGTCCGTATTTCGAATATTATATAGATCAAGTTCGATGATATAGTGAGAATTGACGACGCAGGTTTTGTAGAGATTTCTCTCGGGGGAGATGGGTTATATATAGGTTTGCATCAAGAAGGAAACTCGATATACTCGAAAAAGAACGCCGAAGAAGATCGTATATAGCGCGCAAACCACCTGTCCTAAAACGATTTTTTTTTTTTGTATTCTTTGTCTAATATAATATGTATAATGTATATACACATTATACGGTATACCATCATGTGTATAATATAAGAAGCGGTCATAGTTAATTAGACACGATACCTATTTATTATTTTTTTTTTTTTTATGATCAATTATTTATACAACGATATATAAACGCGCGTATCCGTTTTTTCTATACACTCTATACGTACACCGAATTACGCATTTATTACTTATCATTTGTATACATAATTTTTTTCCATCATTCGACCGCCGATAGACACATCTTGTCGCGTGCACAATTATTATAGTTGGACTGGAGTCGAATCGTTAATAATATATAGCAGACGACGACGCATATAGTAGATAATAATAATTTAAAAGAATTGACTATCCTAATAAAGACGACAACGGGCCTCTCATATAATTTAACGTTTTATGAAACCGAAAAAACGCCATGCATATTTCTGGGGACCAGTCACAAGGTCTTCGAAAATTATATATAAATGATTATTTCAAAATTAAAACATTTCTACTTATGTATATCGTATACATATTTATGCAACGCTTTGTATAAAGAAGTACATTTTATTTTGTTTCTTAGCACTTACCTAAATAAAAATTAAAAAAACAAAAAATAGATCCATGACAATTTAAGTCAATCTAAAGTAAGTATGTAAGTATGTGTAAATATAGAATATTTGCTATAAATACTCAAAACAAAATAAAAAATTGTTTTGTAAAAAAAAAAAAAAAATATAATATATAAAATGTGTTATATTTAAAAACAAATTAAATAACGATGCAATTTAAGACGTAATATTATCTATAGTTTTTTGTGGGCGATATGGGGAGGGGCAATGACCCTGAACGGGTGCCCTCTTGTATCTACCTACATTATGATTTCATCGCAGCAAAAATAAGTACAAAACAATTTTAAAAATGTTGTACTGCACTATCGATATGGTTGCCCTATTAAGTTGACGGAAAATATATATCAGATATATATTATAATTTATATATTGTATACCTCATATTATATAGATTATAAAGGTTTGATTTATATTATATCGATCGAACAAATATCATATGATATTAAAATGTATATTGTTACCACATTACGACAGAATATTTGGTTTATGTATAATATGTGTAGGGCTGTAGGCGAATACACACAAGTAGGATACCCCGATAGGTACATTACAATTATTATAATTATTATTCAGTCAAAAAAAACCTTTTCGGCGAAAACGTCTGGGGCTATTATACGAATGTGTAGGTATATAAAATAAGCTTTTTATTTATTATTATTACTGTATAAATAAAGGTCTATATAGATAATGTATAAGCATATTACATTAGATTTTCCTTTAAGTTAATTATTATCGTTTACGTATAAAATATGCAGGATGAGGGGGAAAGTGGTTATAAATAATTAATTAAACGCTATAATTTTCGAAACTTTGTACCTATTCGACATTATAGAAATAACGTATCCTTGAAATATATATTTATAAACGCACGTATAGCAGGCAACGGGAAGTGGGACTATGATCTCCTCCTCTCGCACGTGTACGCCACTCAACCCCTGTGTGTCCGACTGTTTTCGGAGAAAATAATTTCTTCTTTTCCTATTTTACTTTTAAGAACACTAGCTGTAATATTAAAATGGCGACAATTCCGTAACCGTTTTCCTATACCTGCACGGGATACTATGAAGTATATATAGTAATATAACAATATGCGTCGTAAATTATATTACGAAAATTCCGTCGGAAAACGGGTCAAACGTGATAGTTGGCGGGGGCGACGGTCTGGGCGAGAGAAAATCGATTTCGATAAAATACACCACCACCACCACCACCACCATCGCGCTTCGTCGTCGCGGGTTGAGCCGGCGGAATCCACCACAAACTCGACTAGTGAGAAGAAGTATCAGCTTGACGGGCGCGTCGAGGAGTATATATATAACCGATCGATAAGGGGGCGAAGTTATCGGTGGGCGGATACAAAGGCGCATATAACTGATATATTTTATATTTACGCACAACGTACGTCGCCACTACAAGCACATTATGTACGTATATCTTGTATAGGTGTGGAATTAGTAAGATTTGGCCAAAAGAAATTTGAAAAAAATTGGTCGCGGTCCACATACCGACCGAAATGCATGTTCAATAAAAATGTATGACCACTGGCCACATGACCTGCAGTATAGTCATACATTTGACACCGTTTGTTCGAAATAAGACCCGAGTCGAAAATAATGGGAATCAAGTACTTATTTTATAATTATTACATAACTACTGTACAGAAATTACTGACGAATGAAACAAAACCTAGTCGATTCACAAACATAATAATATTGTATAATAGAATAAAAGTTTAATGCGAAAAATATTTTCTTAAAAGGTTTTCAACGGGCACAAATCTGGGTATCTGAAGGGGGGGGCGGCTTTCGCTTGTGTAAACACGTGGTTCGCGGAACGCTCGGTCGGGGAAAACTGAGAGTATTGCACACCCCTCCCCCTCACTACCAACGCCACCACAACTAAACTTGTAAATAATATAATACACTCAATTTCGCTTTTAATCGAATAATATAATACTAATAATAATAATATCAACGTTATACATTATACGTAGACACCTATACATATTATTAGTAGGGTAGAGGACTTGTAGACCATAAAAGTCACTAAATATGCACTTGAGTACCCAAAATATGTATTAGAAATATACATAATAAAATGAAGTATTTTTATTTATATTTGTATTATATTAATTATATTAAAAATGGTTTTTACTTTGTTTGAATTATAAACTTGCAGAAATGTGTTCCAATATAAAAAAATGAAATCGTGCACACATAATGTATTAACCACAATAATTAAGAATAATTCACGCAACGTCCTTCTTTGTGCACTCTCCCGCCAGCAATACATACCTGTTCGAGTATATATAAATAAAATCCTCAAGCTCTTCTAGGAAAAACATGTCGTCGAACAGTGGAACAACCGTATTATTATTTGATCGAGTTATTCATTAAATTAAATATGTCTTTAAAAAGTGGAAGGAAATGACGGAAATACGCCCTAAAAACAAAAAAACACTGAAAATATGCGAAATAAAATTACAAATCTAGCATTGTCTTGGCATAAAACGAATTTGTTTCTTACTCTGCTATTTATTTATTTATTTTTTTTTTTTGATTATCGTAAAACAAATATGCAAACGCTACAAGTCCTATGCTCTAATTATTATCAGTGTTTCATGTTACGATAATATTATATTTTTTTTAAGAAACGTCGTCACGCGCGCGCCCTGTATGATATTATTATATAAACACTCGGGAATATCTATGTATACAATCGAACCCCGGGGTATAAAATGTATAATGCAGTGTATTGATCCGTCTGGCGGTGACGTCACGTCCAGACATCCCTTGCAGACGGCGGCGGCGGCGACGGCGACGGCGACGACGGTAAAGCTGCCGGGCGCACCGCTGTGGTGTGACGGGGGTGAGCGCGCGGGGTGTGGTTGCGGTGGGTGGCGATCATCGGAGACAAAGGGTCGTGTGGAGCGCGCGCGATGCTGGGAGGACCCGTACGGCGGCGGTGGCGGCGGCGGCGGCGGCGAGGGATCGAGCGCATCGCGTCTGGCGGCGCCCCGTCGCCGTCGCCGACCGTGTTTAATACGACGCGTATACGTTATTATACGTTACGATGCAGACGCGAGTGCGACGGGCGCGAAAAACATAGCGTATACTTTCACAAACGTGCGCACCACGGCGGACAACGTGCAGGATTTGCCGCGGGACGCGTTTAGAAGGTGTAGTAAAAATATACGTACTATAACGTTGTATAAAGACGAACGAAACCCGTAAGACATGGTGCCCAATGGGCCAGGTAATAATAAAATATACGGCAGAGAGACGGACATAATATTATTTCGGACGCGTACATTTATTATTGTCACGTTACAATGGTATATGTGATGGTGGGATGGTAGGGGTGTGTAGGGACGGACGACGGAAAATCCCCGTCCGGAATGCGCCGTGGTATTGCGTCGCCAATGGTCCGTCTCGTGTGCGACGCGGCACCCCGGCGGGTCGGCGGCCCGTCGGTGACCCGACTCGGAGCGGCGCGTATTGCGCGTGGATATCAAAATTCACCCTCGTCGCCGCGCCAATAGCCTCTGCGCTGCGCGTGCACACGCACCGGCGCAGGTACACAATATTATTATTGCGAGCGCAGTGCCCTGTCGACAATAATAAAAACGACAATGACGACGACGACGGCGTAGTTTTCACGCGGTATAGGTCCGGGAGAGGATGCGTTATTTATCATGTACAAACGCCGACTAAACCATAATAATATTTATAACACATCGAATAAGCTCTGTTGTAATGTAATGATGAAAAATAAGAGTTCAAAGAAGACGACGTTGTTCAAATGTTTGATCAAAATACTCCTGGAAGACTGTAGTTAGCAGTTTGAGGATCCTAATTGTTAAAATAAAATACGTATCATAAAAATAACAATATTTTATATATATATAATAACAAAATTTAATATGTATTATAAAAATATTTAAATATGCCTAGAATATTAACAAAATTTTTATAAAGGTAAAAAATAGTTTCGCCTATAAGTCATCCATCAGGTTAACTTCCATCATCACTTATCAAGAGGACGCTACACATGCGTTTTTAAGGGGTTCTGTATTGGCGATTTTTATCAAGTTTTAAGAAAAAGAAAATCATTTAAAAATATTTAAGTACATTTTAAAAGTAATTTAAAAATAGAATTGTGTTAACACCACTTTTTATTGTTGTGTAATCACGATATTTTTGTAACAAAATTATTTTGTGAGAAAACATTATTTTCGGGCTGTAGTTGTAATTTAAAAAAAAACAACAAATTTTAACACAATATTTTAAACAAAATTACCTGCGTTCTACTTTCGTTTCTTTTTCGATATCACAAGTATAACTGATATTATGCTATAGCATAATAACTTAACTATAGCCCTAGAACAATTTTTTCTCGCAAAACAGTCTTTTACGATCAAATAATGCATATATAGCGTCCTCTAATAGTATCAGGTTGTAATCTGATGATAACTTAAAGTCGAAACTATAATTGTTACCTTTATAAATATTTTATGAATACTCTAGGTATATTTTCTTTTCATATATTTTTATAATATATAAAATATTATATATTTTATATAATAAACTCGTATATATATATTTTTTAATTGTTATTATATTTTGTGTTGTATAATATCTAACATTAAACCAATATACTTTTTCGACACTTTTAAGTAAATTTTTCATTACCTACATAGGTAATATGTGATCTTAGCCCCGCCCCCTCCATACAAATTCCCAGCTACGCCACTGATTATAGGCGAATTAAAACTAATAGATATTATATGTTTTACACCTAAAAACCTCGTTCGAATAAAAAATAAATAGGCATTATGCTGATATAGTTGCTGTAGTGTACATATAAATACTTATTACAAGTTTCTAGGTTCATCTTTCGAATAATATTGGATGAAATCGGTTTTTGTTTTGAGTGAAATGAAAATCGCGTACGTAAAATCGTGTGTAAGCAAATTGAGAACTTCAGAACAAAAACGTGCAAAAGTACTCGTTTCTTGCGATAAAACGATTCTGAGCGAATCTTGGAGAAGAATTATTTTTCAGTAATTTTTATAACATTTTGGAATTCGACATTTTTTTGTGCATATATGTATTACGTATACATTTTTTAGGGTTGCCTATTTATTGTAATTGGCATTTTCGATTTTTCAGTAGTTATAGGTATCTTAAATTTGTTTATCAATACGATGAAGAGGATATTGTGAACCTCTCCCAAATATCTTCCTTATTTATGCTCTTGGTACATATATAATATTACGCATGACGGTGGTGATAAAAAATGATTACACGAGTATCGTCGAAATCCGAATATTTTGCTTGCTGCAGACGATGTAATTTGCGAAAAATTACAAACGCAAATTTTGTTATTTATTATTCATATTCAACTGCGGAGAGAATATTGTTTTATTTAATATAGGAATTCGTCTTTTGTTTTCTCTGGTATTTTCTTATTAAAAATTATTTTATTGTATTATTTGAAAATACGACTGGAACTAGAAAATCCATACAGGTTCCGACTTACAGGCCGAAATTTACATGAGATTTCGCTGGACGATAACAACGCTTTGCAGCCTGCTATTCTTGTCATCGACAATTTCGACCAAAGGATTTATTATTTTATTTACATATCATTACTTTTTTTCTATCGGAAACTAACAACTATTGAAGTATACGTAAAAAGTAAAATACCTATAATATATCTCCAGGTACGGTCCACTAACAAGTTTTTTCGCGTAGGACGCCAATAGGATTACTGTTTGTATCATTCTGTTTTTGTAAGTATACTTATTATATATCTAGGTATGTTATAGGGGATATATCGATTCCGCCAATACTAATTCTACAACAGATAGACCGAAAACGACCTATGGATTCCGCCTCCACAAGATAAAAATCCTGTTTCGTATAGAATTAATTATAATATAGACACACCTATAGTAGAGCGTAATATTATATACACAGAATAAGTAAAATATTAAAATACTAGATTTAAATATAATACTCTTTATACATTCTAGCTAAGGTGTACTTCTTTCGGTTGCAGCACCTATAAACCGAGCCGAGTTACTCGCTCGCTCACTTTGACAGTTAAAACCGAAAATATTCCCCGATTTACTGATAAACACCGCGTCTAGTAAGTAATATTGTAAATTAAATGGGTTTTAGATGTATTTACATAAAATATATTGCCATATTGACGCAAAAAAATGTAATATTAATAAATATAAACATTGCATAAAAATTCGTTCGCAATCATGTAAGGTGTTTCCAAAAACGTACACTGTACGCAATCATGCTTTACTGGTATTTAAGATATATTGTGTGGTGCGAATGAAAAATATCAGGTAAAAAAAAGGTATAAGGTGGCAGAATCGATAAGTGGATTGTTACTAGTGGAGTCGATGTATCTTTTAACCTAAAAATATATGGTCTGGCGGAATCTATGAAATCCCATATTACATAATATGATCATCATTGCGTGATATTACATACTTATTTTTATATAGATTGGGAATAAAAATGGAAAGAATCCAAGGTCAATTATTACGAACGCGATCGCGTGTTTTTTATTTTTCGTTGTATATGTATATATATAAAATGGTTTTTTAATACATATTTATTAAATTGGTCGGAATGACTTATGCGTCCATCGAAACAATGGATATGGGAACGACACACGGAATATAATATACATGATAATAACATTATATAGCACCTACCATTATAGAATATAAATTCTCGTCGCCGAGGATTCTGTGGAACTCTTTTGTGATCGTCGGTTTTTGCCGGCAATGTGCGACTACCATTATTTTATTAGACTATACGTCTTTCTTTCTCGGGCCGAGTGGACGCGGTCTTTGTTCCACTCAAAAGACACGCAGTACTACCTATAATATAATATATTATACAGTATATCCTAGAATGACACTGTTATAGTGATTTTCTTTAATGCCAGATGAAATCAGCATTGAAAAGAATATTTGAGTCAAGCCTATATCCTATCCTATGGCATAATTTTCAAAAAACATGTTTTTTCTCTTAACAAAAGAATATTTTTTTTACAGTTCTCTTGGAAAAAAAAAAGTGTTTGAAATTTTGTAGATTGAGAATCGACGATTGCCAACAGTATATACATTAAAAATATATAAGTATAAGCATATAATATAGGTAGGTATACGTAGTTTTTCCTTTCATAAAATATATACCTATATATATATATATATATATATATAGATTCATCAATATTCCATTCCGGATTTTTAAATATTTCAATATAATAAATAAGCTTTAAGCTGAATAACGAATTTAACAAATGATACAAGTAGTGCCCCTGTGATTTATGGAATAGGCCGTGATGGTTTTTTTCGAACCGTTTTTAACGTTTGAAATGAGTCAATATAACATACGTAATCACCCACCACTAACAAATAGTTTTTGATTGATAAAAAATAGATTTGAAAAAGACCTCCTTGGTAATGGCCAAAACAATAATACTCGTATTATAGTCCCAATGTATAAACACTGCCGCACACTATGTACATGTAATTTTCCCTCCTTTAAAATGCAGGCCGCGAAGACCATCTCATCACAGCCCATATTATACGCACAGCACACCGCGCACATTATATTTTCTTTGCTGCAGATCTCTCGCGGGGACGCGTGTAACAACAACACGGATAAAAACCGGTTTTTTTTTCTTTTTCGTTTTTCACCTTTATTCCTTCTTCTCCTGTACTTGGGTATACGTATACGTATATATATAGATGATTCTTTCTTTGCACACACACACACACCATACGTCAGGTCCCATTACGTCCTCAGTGCGCGTACCACCACCACGAATCTCCTCCTCCTTCGCGATAAATCGCACGGACCCGCGAAGACGTTATACACCGCGACCGTTGTGCTAAACACGCGATATTGGTCGACGGTTGTATATGCTATATATATGCAGTGGTGAGATTATGCCACAGCATCCACGGTCCGCATCTGTTCGACAGCTGTTTTTCGGACAAGAGCATTTCCAATGTATATATATATATATATAATGTATGTATATATACATTGTATATATATAAAATGTATGTATGTATATATATATATATATATATATATATATATATGTGTGTAATATAATATAATAAATATCATATATACCTAAATCCACGAGCGAGCTATATACAATCATTGTCCGCTACTGCTGCCTCCACCCCCGACGCCACTGCTATAATATAATATACGCTTGCCATGTTTTTCCCGCCGTGTGCGCAGTCCTTGCACACGTTCGATTAGATTATCGTTGCCGCGTACAGTCGGGATTTATTTATTATTATATTAGGTACCCACCCAATATTATTTTTATGGCCATAGTCTGAATCGATTTTAACAACGCGAAATACTTCAAAACGGATAATATATTATAGTATAACGTAATGACTTCAAATTGCGAGAAATTCCAAAAACTGAAATCAAAATAACCGTACCAAACCAAAGCGAGTCTTAGGTACTCTGTAGTCTGTATAACGGGTACAGTATAATAGAACCCGAATCGGAATAAATGTGACTTAACGAGGACACACCGACAATTTTTCAATGAAAAACTTGCATCAGAATTTTTAATTTTTATTACTTAAAAAACATGTTAGAAATACGAAACAACAAACAAATTATAGCGACTGATTGATTTTTGAGATATGCATTTTTACACGTTTTATGAACTGTTAAAATATCGATTTTTTATGATTTTTTTAACAGCTTATAAAACGTGTAAAAATGTAAATATCAAAAATCGGCTTCATCAGTCGCTAAAGAATTTTGTTTTCTATATTTCATTTTTATTTCATTTTTCTACAATATTTTCAAGTTGATAAAAATGAAAAATTCGTAAACATGTTTTTTAAAACTAATATCGTGATTATACTAGGTACAATTAAAAATGGTACTGACACAGGTCTACTTTTAAAATATATTTAAATATTTTTGATTTGTTTGATTTTCATTGTTCTTAAAATTTAATAAAAATTGCCAATATAAAACCCCTTAAAAAGTCGTGTCGGCTTCTTAATGGATATAGACAGCTAAAAAAATTTACGAGAAATTATATGTTTTATACATTTATAATTATTAAAATACATAATTAAATTTAAGTGGGTAAATATTTGTACATATTGTGTAAATATTTTTACATCATGTATTTAATATTTTATTATTTTACTACTACTATATTTTATGGTTTACCTATCATTCTATACAAATAAATAAATCAACGAGAAAGCATAACAAAAATACAACGCAAAGAGTATTTTATAAGTATATATAATAATGTGAAGTATTATTATAACAAATGTTTTAATTATTACTACCGGTTTCAACAAAAAGATAATGTAAAAGGTCAAATAAATTATAACGACTATAATACATATAGAACTCTAATATTATATCTTAATTTTTATAATTTGTTCAACCTTTTGAACACATCATCTGAAGATGGAATTTTGCTGAACCGGTATAGTAATATAATATGCAAACAATAAACGTTTATTTATAATAAGTTAATATCACATAATATAATTATTAGTACCTACTTATTGTAATACATACATTATATATATATATATATATATATATAGACTAGTTACATATTAGTGTTGTTTTTTGTATTATAATATAATATTTTACTTATATATATAATCTAGTAGCTATATTAGATTATATATATTATATATCTTTTTTACCTGTAAAGGTTTTTTGGCATACCTTTATTTTATATAGTGTATAGAAACAATAGAACGGCGTGCGCGCATGCTAAAAACGTGTAGCAAAACCTTGCGGAAGACCCTTTTTAATGACCGTGTGGAGATGACGAAAACGACGACCACTATACCTACTTGACGCGTGCGCCAGACCCCAATTTAAAAAAAAATAAAATTGAAAGAAAAAAGGTCGAGGGCATACGATGTAACTGAAACATTTCTTTGTAAAGCCGCACGATACGAGAAACAAAAGGTTTTAACTGTTTTCGGCAGATTAAAAATATCTCAATATAATATATTATGATGTATATTGTATAATATACTTACCTATATGTATAATGTAAGTATAAACAGCAACTACGGTAAAGGGAAAGTGCGAGGAGTATCGAGATAAACAAGCACGGTTATAGTCCAACGAAATAAATTAATTTTATAAAAAAATAACCACGGACGGACATATGTCGTACCTGGACATTTTGAAAAATGGTAGAAAACTATATTAATTTTTTATCGGCGATGGATTTTGATAACATTAGGCGCCAACTAATTGTCACGATTTATGAGCAATTATTATTGTTTAAACTATAGACAGAAGTCTATTATGACTTTTGCGTTATAAAAAATACTTGAAAAATTCGATATCGTTTATTCTATATAGCACCCTCTTCCTTTTGAGAGGTTTCTATGTTAACTGAAAATATGTATATAATATATAGAATAAGTGTGTATGAGTCCAAGCTCTAAGTATACATATTATATATTACGGGTATAATATATCTATTATCACAGAAATAGGTTAAATCAGGATGGCCACTTTAGGGCCTAGACCATAGGGTATTACCATAGGGTTACTACCATAGGGTAGTCTGAACTCTGAAGTATGTCCACTGAAAATGTAGCTCAATATATAATCTCACCATCATTTTTATATTATCTACATTACGAATAACGACGATTGCATTGTTCCGAAATTGTGTGTAATTTTATTGGATGCGTAACAACTCAATAACACCACTAGTATTTCGTTTTATCATGCGAATTCCGACGAACAGTGTCTCTGCTACATAATGTAACTTACATGTGAAAATCGTTGCAAAACTGCAGGTGGCTGTATTTTCAACACATCAAACCAACTTATTTTACTTTCTAAGTATTGATATTATTACGAAGTATATAATATGAGAAAATAGGAACGATTTGATGTATAGAAAATCGGAATAAGAATATCGAGTCCAGTCTTTGTTTTTTGCGGTTTGAAATGATTTTCCTTACTTCACTTCTATTTTTTTTTTAAATTCATGACTACGTACAATATACTGCCTATGCCTTTATTTTTGGTACCTACATACAAATTTTTGGAAGAGAGAGCACGGTTATTCGAGGTTCTATTGTATATATATTATATACGTGTGTGACGTGTGTGTGTGTATTAGTGCGCATATGCAAGGGTATCAAACGATTATGGTGGTAGGAATGGTACGAGAATCCTCAAATGAGGGGGATGTCACAATGTATAACGGCGACGACAAAACGCACATCCAAAATTGGATTCTCATTTAACCCTCCCCTCCCTTATCTGGCCCACCACCCACTGTAGTGAACAGAAACTAATTCAATTACGGCTCGCGCACGTGTCACGCTCAATTGATTATTCTTTGTGTATATATTATCGTTTTCCACAACTAGTCTATACTACTGTATATCACATATAATATCTTCCAAAGTTCAAGAGGACTGTGCAATGAAGGTCCAAAAAAGTTCTTCGGAGTAGTGACACGAGTTATGGGTTTAAAATTTTGTTTGATTTAGTTGAGAAACGCAAAACGAAATACGGTTCTTCCTACAATATTTGTTGATATACTACTGAATATAGTACAGTAAAGTACAGTAATATATACATATATACTACTTCAATACTACTGAAACCATTTAAAATTCGGTAAAAACTCGTTTCATCGTCCATAAGAGATTACAGCATAGAGATAAAACGTTGATTTATAAAATATATATGCAACAAGTATCTACTCATACACATTTGTATACAAATTGTATGTTATAATAGGACATTAATTTACGATTGTAAAATACCCAAGTATTTTGAAAGAAATGTTATTATTATTATAACGTGGTTCACCTGCAACAGGGATTCTGTGTGTCAACCAAAGCTCGTTAAATGAAAATCCTTTATCCTACACGTACATTATACACACATACTGTAACCTGTATAATATATTCAACTTGGAGTTAATCAAAATTAAAAAAAAAAAAAAACACATTATTAAAATTTTATGACACATCCAACGCGATTAACAATTATTGTTGAACAAAACGGTTAAACGATTCAACGACAATAACGATATGATTTTATAACCTATAATTATTATAAGATGGGAAAACAAATTGGGTTTATATTATTTTATTGACGCAGACGACCAGGACGACAACAATGTTCTTTTAACACTTATAATTAGACCGACAATAATGACGAATGATACCAAAATAATGACTAAATATTTAGATGTTTCCGCATCACTGATACAGAGAATTATTATTATAAACGGAATTGGAATCTACCGTTTTATCGATAATAACAATAGTCAATAATAGGAATGCATAGTCTTAGAAAGCCTATACCCAGATAGGTCGTTTTGGCGATCCTAATAGCCATAATAGTAATAAGTAATAAATAATAACACTTGTATTGATATTTTTCTTAAGCTAATAATAAGACAGTGGTTAGGGTACAAATGTCCAACGAAAAAGTATGTCCTTTCGATAAGAACAGCCGAAACCGCAAAAAAATTATCTTGTAAATCGTAATGACTAATGATGAGCATGCATTATGTTCACCATAAAGCATAATATATGTCGTTCCTAAATAAATGATAAAAAAATATAGGTAATGAAAATTTAAACAATTCCTAGAGTTTGGGAAGGAATATTCAGCGTGATTATTTCGGGATACCAGTAAAAATAATCGAGATAGACACGTCATAAATTCAGACGGTGTTTAAGAAAAATAAATGGTTTTCAAACGGTAATAAACCTTTGAAACTTTTGTGTTGCATAGCAGTAGACAACAGACGAAGACGATTTTTAATATAATCTCCAGTGTTGTATTTCCCCGCTCGAATGGAATAAAATAATTAGTTTCTCCAAAGATTCTCCGAAAAAAAAAACGAGGAAATGTTTGGTTATACAATACATAATAATATTAATTATAATAATGTCAACTTTGTAACGAATCGTGTAATTCAAAAAACTCATTTAATACCTATGTTATGATGAAACATGGAAACAATAAACATTTAAATGTAAATTCTAAATTACCCTTACTGGCAATGTATACAAATAATAATGTCAACACATTTTGATAATAATTTTGGTCGTCCGTAGAATTTGAATACAATTCTGAACTTTCACCGTTTTACATAATACGCCAGTGACTATATTTCCGATTTTAGATTATAAATTACAATATTATACACAACAAAAAAACCCCCTTCGAAATTGATCGAAAACGTCGTAAATTTTTTTGTAATTACATGCGGCGATTTTATGCACGGGTATTCCGACGATTGTATGGCTACTAGTATAGGGCTAGTAGTAGTATTAGCAGTTTTATATAATATGTATTGCTTTCCATGACGTGGTCTGTTTCTAGTATATATATTTTATGGTGTATTATCAGACGTTATTTATTGGTTGTATTTTATTTTTATTTTTTTTATTTTTTATTTTTTGATATAACCGAATGAAAATAATACAATGGCGACGGAAGGTTCTACTAGCCGCCACTAGAAACCCATTATTATTACGTAGTATGTAATAAGACTTCAACATTATAACATAATAGGAATGATATAGTGGATAGGCTGATAAAAAAAAAAAAAAAAAAAAAAAAAAAAACCAGTCAGTGATGGCGACGGCGGCCTCGGACAATTCCTGGTGTGCGTGCGATCCGGCGCAATGGAAAAATCGCGGCTGTGGCAAAACGTTAGTCGGAACACTAATAACAGAGTTTCGTTACACGACGATGGCGGCGACGGCGCGCATTTTCGCGAGCACGATTACACAAGGTCACGCACGTGCTTCACCTTGAGAAGAACGGCAGTTGTAGGCTGTAAGGACGGCGGAGAAAATTTTCTGAAACGCCCGTACACCGTGTTCTCCTGTCCCGACGTTTGCTCATCGTTCTACCGATTATGTACAATATGTTGTCGTGTGTGCATAACTCCCCGAGACATCGTCTCATATAACATTTTGTCGGTTAATTATTATTATTATCATTTATTTATTGATACCGGGAGAAGAGAGGTAAAGGCCCACCCGAAACCCCATCAGTTTTCCATCGAAATTAACTCCTCGACGTTTGCGACAAATTTGGCCAGTTTTCGCATCTCGCGATAAGTAGTTCATTTTGAGTAGGTCGGATCGTATTTTTCATTTTGAACAACTCCTTACGAGTAACATTTTTGTCAAGAAATAGTACATAAATCAAAATACAATATATGGTCCTATTCTAATTGCCTAAATTAATCGATGCCCAATTCCCATAGTAATAACTTTCAAGATTATTGGTCTTGATAAAGAAGGACTTTATTGGTATTTTATCAGAAGGTTTTTCTGATAACTGTGTGGTACAAATGGCTCAGATAAAACATAAGAAACGCCGTATTTTTTTTTTTTTATAGAGATAAAAGTATAGGATGTCGATCGGAAATAATGCATATATATATAGACTCATGCTCAATGGAATGACGATGATGAACGGTTGACGCGGCCCAAAAAAAAAGCTAAAATATAATAATAAGCATATATAAGAATGATAATATTATATAATAATAATATAATATATAATAATGATGTACACTATTATGATAAAGGGAAAAAATAATAAAATATATAAACGCCTAATATCATCATTAATTACAAACTGTAAACTGGAGTCGAAAAAGTATAATACCCATACACTTTCGGTGGTTTTTCGCGGTGACAATGGTATCTACGATAGGGCGATCTGAACGCAATGTACATAGTGTGTATTAGTACAAAATTTGGAAATATCGAAACACATAATTCCGCTATGTATTTTTACTTTACTCATAAAGACCGTGCTAGATATCAACTATACGAGGTGAAAAAAAACAACCATGTGTATCGTTGGTTTTGAAATATTATAAATTGAATACGAAAAACAGAAAAATTTAGGCCTTGATTAAATCTGGTCACGAGGCTTCATTTTACGCCCGCTGTTCGTCATCGCCATAATTACTTTGCGCATAATAATGATATTATGAGTAAAATATATCCGCACGAAATCCTCTCGTTTCACTCAATTGCCCATAGTAAACGCACAGTTATCCGATGTTTTATTGCTGGTTTACACATGCTACGAAAAATAAAACCAAGGAGAACCGTAATATGTATAATGCACATTATTCGTATATTTTTTTCCTATATGAATTCGAATGGTGAAAATAAAATATATGTCCGAAAATAAATTCCTCCTCTGCGGCTTTTATTTACTTTTTATTTCAACAACTGCAGCGTGAAACCACAGACCTGCAGCGAACGACTATATAATGCACGCACTGTAAATGATATAATAGATATACAAAATGCGTCTCCGTTATTATTATTATTATTATCATTATTACAAATACGATCCCATGATTATATAATATAATATAGTAGAACACAAAATTCGTTCAATTAAAATAAAATGAAAATTACACGTTGTCAGTAAGTCAGTTCTATGACCCCATATTACGTGAAAATGTATCAAAATAATAATATAAACAAAATACCAGCTATAATATATGTATGACAGTGACTGGATGTCAAAAACTTATACAAGTAGGTACATATCTATAAATATATATTATAATAAATATTATCTGCCTAGGAATTCGGAATATA
This sequence comes from Pemphigus obesinymphae, assembly GCA_025469235.1. Classification (NCBI taxonomy): domain Eukaryota; kingdom Metazoa; phylum Arthropoda; class Insecta; order Hemiptera; family Aphididae; genus Pemphigus; species Pemphigus obesinymphae. Next base: position 77,107 of record JAIPRL010000255.1, on the reverse strand, counting down.
TAAAAGGACACAATAAAACCAAAATACTTATATTGTGTACTTTGCCAACGCCACATCATGACCCGGCGCAAAGTTCAATATTACAATTTATTGTTTTATGCATCCAATGTAATTTTATGTCAATAAAGGAATATTTTAAGATACTAGAAGATAAACTAGTTTATTATCTCATATTATCACAATATTAGAAATAAGATGATCGTGAAAAAGCGATTGTATACACTATATTATAATATATATTATATTATATTGTAAAGCTACATTGTAATCGGTTCTAAACTTTTTTTTTTAGAAACACAGAACAGAACGATATCTCAGACTATGTAGGTAATATATTATTATAAATGACAAAGCGTATGTCGAGCAGAACAATATATCGTTTGCGGACCTTTTGCGGAAAACACGCAAAGGCTCTGCACGACCAAAATATTGGCAATATATACCCATATATGAGAATTTTTCAGAATTTTCAGGAATAATCGTTTGATATGAGGTGCACATATATTGATATATAATATATATATGTACATAGTTACATTCCGAACACCCTGTATATTAGAATATATACAAAGAAGGGCGAGTACGTATGGACATGATGCACACAAATTTTAGCACTGAGGGTGGCGACCGCGCGGGCGAGAAGATTCGGCTACGTGCCAGTACGCGCAAAAAAAAAAAAAGCTAAGCTTTTCTCCTCCTCCGATGCCGCCGCCGCCGCCGCCCGCTATAAACTGGGTCGACTACAACTGTACACCTCTCCCCCTGTGGCTGCCGAGGCTCCAACCCCTCGACTGACGACGAGGAAACATTGTTCAAAACACTGTAACGGCACTATCGATTACCATCAACAACCTTGAACTTATACACTCGGCCTATACACGCCGCTGCACACACGCACGAAAATCGGCCTCAAGACGATTGCGGGGTGTCTGACCCATTTTGCGGCCAAAAACTATGCCCGTTTATTCTTCAAATAGTGTACTTATACGATATTCATGTATACTCGTGTATATTATATATACGAACAGTTAGCTACGAATTCGAATACGACACAAGTCTTGTGTAAACAGCACGGGCCAGTCCATTTTTTTCAAATTGCGTTTCCCAATTATCGTGGATTTTAATTTTAATATTTCGTTCATTTAAAAAAAAAAAATAATAATAATAACTGAAATAAAACTAAAAAAATTGCCCGAGGATACTTATATTTTTTTTAGAATTCTTATCATCGCTCTGTAAACTCGCGATACTGTTTAAAAAAAAGATCGGTTAAACTTTAAAGCGAGCGCTGGACCGTCAAAAGCTATATGATTTTATTTTTCTAGAAACAACTTTTCCGGTAAAAGAATTCGAGTAAGAGTCATGGAGAGCTTTTTTGAATTTCTCATTAGTTTTCTCAATGGTAAAGGAAAAATACTAGTTATACAAGAAAATTTTAATAAATGGAAAAATAACATTCGTATATGATGTTATATTGTATATAATACTATACCTGCAAGCTCCGCTCAAAATCATTTTATTGAAAGAAATGATTTATAACTGCTTTCAGATTTAATACATTCACCACACTAATGATCATATTTTATTTCTTCACATAATGATATACGAATTGCCGATACCAAATGCTTGTTGAATATATAAAAAAATATAAGCATTTTAACTTTTTTTAAACCCTACCTAACCTAGTCTTTTGGATTAATATTTGTTGAATTAGCCTTTTAGATTAATATTTTTTGAATATATTTTCAGTCAAATATGCCAATTTTCTAATACCCCATTCTTAATTTATTAAAGGGATATGGATGTACTTATATGAATGTGATGCAGTGATTCAAATTTCGGTTACTTTATTGAAATTTAAGTTAAAAATTCGGGGAGATCTGTAACAATAATTCGGCACGGTCGTTGATCATTATATTATATTATATATATTATATTATTTATATTGCACGTATTTCCATCACAATGACGATCTATGCATAAATACGAACCAAGTCACATAAGCAGTACATAACATAGTAAGCGCTTACCAAAAAATATACCCATCTACCAAGTGGATAGTACCTTCCTAACATCACACCATGATAACAGCAATATATACCCCTTTTATCAACTAAAACAATTGAATTTATATATTTCATATTTACACTAAACAATTACTTTCTTTTAAAGTATCATAACTGTCAACGTTACTTTTAGATTTTAAGCAGAACTTGAGATTTCCTACAGAGCGGGCCTTAGGATTAGCAAGATCTATGACAGAAAAATAAGCAAATTAAATTTAAAGGAAAATAGGAGAAAATAAGCAAAAAAAAAAAATAAAAAGAAAAGGTCTTCCACTATTTCCACAGTACAGTAAATTTTATGAGGCCTTTATAAATATGTGGGGCCTGGTGCACGGCAAATGCAATGTCAAAAATGTCCTACAAAAGCGCGAGGCTCGGATGGCAGGGGTCCCGTTGGCCCCTGCCTAATGCCGGCTCTGGATTTCTAATCGTTACGTCATATGCACCCAATCTTCCGATAGAAAATGTGATTAGGATGGTAGTATGTAGAGGTAATTTTTCGATAATCGTGGAATGGAAAACTATAATGGAAAAAATATAGTTTAAAGTGGCCATTTCAGAGTAATTCCGAAAATAATTCTTCCATAAACTTGAAATGTTTACAGATTATCTATGTATTTTATAAAATATATATCTACTGTGTTATATTATTGAACATTTCTTTTTAGTAAATTTTTGCGGTAATATCTCTGCTAAAAATAATTTCATTGACAGAAATGTTATATCATTGTTTTAAAATTTAATATATTAAATAGATTTATTAATTTATACATCCTCAATAGTATAATATCCGACAACTAAAATTCCACCCCTGAACTGATAGGCTTTTTCTTTTAAAAAACTAAATAACATATAGGTATATACTTTGAGTTTAAACTACACGGATAGCACCAACCCTACCTAGACGGTAAATAATATAGTATTTTTTGGTATATGTATATTAAAATGATTAATTTAGCAGAAGATTGATCACTTTATATTCTTATCTCTTATGTTCCTAATAAAAGATTTACAAGATTTATATAAATTTGTTATAATATTATGATGTGAAAATGATGTGATAATACAGCTCACTACGTATACATTGACTATAACACTCATCGTCGTCAACATTTACGCGCAAACGCGACCGGTTTTTGCCGTCGACGGTAAACTTTAAAGGAATGGAGTACAATTATGTTGAAGTAAATTTCAATAACGGCTGGGATATTCGTCACAAATCGCCATACGCAGCTACGTACGACGTTTTCACTCGGCGATATTCCGTCGTTATATTTTACAATATTTTAAAATATTGTATGTCAACATAATATGCCATAATTATTGTATAAAATATAGTTACACAATACACACATACAGAAACTGTCATTATTCTATTATTTCATTAAGATTGTATATCGTTTCCCATTTCCATGTGGTAAAAACACAGATAATAAAATGTATATGTACATAATTTATTATTATTATGCATAAATATTATCTATGAGTAAAAAAGTATTTAATATTTATCATAGGTGTTCTGTGACAGTTACATAGCACATATTTTCTGTTTTCCCTATACCTATTTTTTCGAATGTATTTATGCGAAATTGGAAAAAGTCGGGGTAAAAAACCTATAAACAACGTTTACAAAATTATTCACAACATGTAAAAACCTAAATACAATTTATAAACCCAGAATATGTGTCGTTGAAATGTAAAATTTAGATGGGTACCTAATTAAACTTGTCACATTATAATATAATAAATGGTAGATACCTCCTATATATAATATAATAATTTTGTTACATACACTACATAGGTATAGTTATCTTTTGGAGAAAATATTATAGGTAGTTTAATAATTTAATATAGAAAAAAAATAGCTGTCAGAGGTAGTGGAGCCGAATCCTCTTACTTACCTAGTTCTCCCTACTTTAACCACTTGATATTTGAATACATGTGCCTTTTGTAATCTTGTTGTTACATGACCCGGTGTGTGTGTGTATGTGTGTGTTTGTATGCGATTACTGATTAGACAAAATGTTTTCGTGCTTTTTTGATATAACATTGACGACAAAAACGCCGAGAATCATTAAACACGAGAACAAACACGCAGAGTACGCAGTAAATAACACAAACGACGACATCAAACAAGATTTCATAAAACAAAACGCGAGGTGTTGTATACACGGAAAGAAAAAATTTTTTCCTCCGCCGTTAGCGATTTAAGGTATTATATTATTATATCTTGAAAATATAGTAATATTGTCGACCTGTAGTGTTTTTATTTCAAATAGACTATTTTAAAAAAATACACCTATAGGCGTATATTAACCATATTCAAATATATCGAAATTAAACTTGTAGAAAAACTTTTCTGTAAAATACATTTATAATATCGATTATTGTGATTTCGTTTCACTAGGTATAAATGTACATTTGCTGTCCCTCATGCAAAACATAACATAATTTTACAATTTTAAAAAAAAGATTTTATTCTGTTCAGAATAATTCCCTTCCTCTCTGAATACGCCACGGTTTATACTTTATAGCAATAAGTACTAAATTAACGACATACCGGATCGAATCTATCCTGTAGGATCCTTCTAACCTGATCAAAGTATATAAATCGCAATTTATCCACGGTTTGAAAATGTCTACCGTGTCTATTCCTTTTTTCGTATAGACACACGTCCTATATATTATTATATTTTGGCGTACAGTATAAATAAAATCAAAATATAATATGTACAATGTACCTAGCTACGATGTAGATTAAGGAAAAAGTATTTAATTGAAATGGTATATTAAAGTTTACAAAAAATAACGACAGTGCCTTAAAAAAATAAATATAAGGTTTTAATAACCACCCTGTATAATACACTACCGAATAATATATTATATGGTTTGGGTCGGTCGTCAGTAACTATTTGTGTGTAGGTGCGCGGGCCGCGGGTGCACCTCGATCGATAAAGGTAATTGGAAGTTTTAAGGAATATCGACGGTACCTCTAATGTATATTATATAATTTGTTTCGTTGAGCCTGGGGCCTCCACTATATCATAAGACTTTTTTTTTATTTTCTTCTTTTTGAAATGATTTTTCTATTTTTTTTTTTTTGGGGGGGGAGGGGGAGGGCCACCAAACTCTGGCCCCAGGGCCTCCAAACTATAAATCTGATCCGGGTTCGTAATATACATAACAAAATTAAACCTATGGGTTGGGGCCCTTTTTTGAATTTGTCGACCAGTATTTAACTCTTAGATCTGCCACTGAATTTCGCAACAGCAGCCCTATCCTTAGAAATGTGTATATCAATGTCAAAATGTAATGTAACAGGCGGCGTGGCGGCGACAAAACTTCAATTCAAAACTATAGTAATTACCCGTATATAATTATTACTGTTTAAGATGAAAAAATCTAAGTGAATGATTTATCAAAATATAACTCTGATGTTCTCTATATTATAATGATATTATATGCTTGCACGGTCGTATAACATATAATACAGCTGTGTCAACCACTGAAAATGTATATTAATAACGTTCATAATATAATACGGTTTTATCATTTTAAATACACGGATTCATGGTTGTGTACTTGCAACGATTACAGGTGTAAATGATTAAAATCAAGGTCAAAAACAGAAAAAATATTTTGTGAAAATGTACCTGTATTATACTCAGTGCATGTTAAGAAAGCTGAAAGAGCCCGACGACGGACGAAAACTCGTCCGTCACGGGCAGATTTCAATTAAACAGCGTCACCCAAAATAATGCGGTATACCGTATACGAATATGATAATTATAAGGAATCCATTGTAAATACGTAATAAATTGTAATATAGTATATAAGTAAAATATGTAACTAATGGCCTTTGCAGTCGATTTGTACTAAAGACCAATAATAAAAAAAGTAAATAAATATTGGCGCTCTGTATGCCAAACGTATCGTGGTTGTCTATTCTATGGTGAGGTATCGGGGTGAAAACCGGTTACCGCTGACTCAACAAGACTCTTTCTTAATGTGCAATGTGTATAGATATATTCATAATTTTGTTTTTGAAAAATTTTTGTCCCGATAAAATTTTTAAAAAAATGATTTTAGTATTTTAGTGTTATTAGCCAGGTTTTTATAACCGAGTGGATATTTATTCTACACATTCTGTATAGCTTAAAAACATAATATACTCGTACAATTTGAGTAATGATGTATAACGACTAAACAGATTTCCGTAAATATAAGATTATTTCCGGCGATTATATAGAGAAAAAAAAATGCGTGCGATTTTCCAACGCTTTGGCACATTTATTAATAATAATAATAATTCCACATCGAAGTAAACCGAATCGAATGAATTTACCGAACACGCGTGTAAAACTGTATAGTAATTATTACTATCAATATAGATTGGAACTTGGAAGCCACACAATAATGTTAAAAAATTACTAGTGCGTATAAAATACTTAAACTATAGGTTACGGTACCCATATCTATATACATATAAATATAAAATATATTATAGAGGAATATACATTGTATACATTTAAAACATTTTATGCTGCAGTGTTTTCAGACGAATTATATTCAGTAGCATAGTACAGACGGACATGCACAATTTAGACAATTATATATAAAAAAAAAAATCAATTGTCTTAAAGACGTTATATAATAATGTAATATATAGCCAATGAGCAATAATAATTATATTGTTTTTATATTTATACAAAGCAATAAATATGAACAAGCCCACAGACTTATTTTGAAAATACTACTGATGTACATTGCATCTTGTGTCAGACATATTGTATTTCATTTCGTTATGTCGCGTTCCATGATAATATAAATACTGTATATAAGTAGTATATTAATTTCATAAAATAGGGATATTCAATTATATATTATGTATATGTACGTATAGTGTATACATAAATTACCAATAAAATATAATATAATATAATATAATAGCATCTATACCGCGTTTCATGAAATGTATGGAACACATCGAAAATTGGTGATTATATGAATTATTTTCAGTTAAACTCGGTATATCAACACACAGTGGCATAGCGCCGGGGGTGGCGGGGTATGTAAATTTTTCATTGATAACTGAAGTATTGGTTCTTTACATTAAGTGATGATTTTCGTACTTTTTAGTTACCTACATAACGACAAGCCAATGATAACAATAAATGATGCGGCATCTTATTGAGGGGGGAGGGGAAAAGAGATCCGAAACGGCTTGTCACTGCGACCGCAAACCACTGACGGGCGGGTGTGAACAACAAGCAATCACGGTTCAGGTCCCTCCAACCCTAAGATCTTATTATATTATTGTTGCTATCATCGACCGAAACGAACTGCAGTATATAGTAGGTATAGGTATATACAACACGATTGTTACGTAAATATAATTATAATTTATATAGATATAGGTTGTCGCAGGATATTACCGCGTTCCAAATTAATGTTTAGGTATAGTTTCCAAAGAAGCTGAAAGTGAAGCTCCCTATCAGCCAACTACTAATACCCTATCAGTACCTACAATTTTGAGAAATTTTAACGATTCTTTTAAAAAAATAAAACCATTCGTTTTGGGATATTATACTCTAGGTAATAGTACCCCATTGATTATAATATTTATAATCAATTGATAATGCCTATAGTAGTTGACTGATAGGGTTACTATAATAATATAGAAGACGCAATGGGTATTTGTCGTGTAATTGTGAAGAGAATGGAATCGGGGACAAAGGAAGAGGGGAGGAATGGGTTAGTCGGGGGTGGCAAACGGTAAATTTCAAGAGAGTGAATTGCCACCACCCCGCGAACGTCCACGCCTTTATAACCTAACCTAAAAACGCGAACAATGGAACCGCCGCCGAGGGACGCAGGACCAAAAGCTATATATACGCGCGTCCCTTAAATCAATATACCGCCTCCACCGACCCGTCAGACCCACTGCCGCCGCCGTCGTCGCCGCCACCGACGAGACCGCCACCGCACGACGCGACCGACCGACGGGCGGCGCCAATGGAAGTTCAAATAAATATATTCACCGGCGGCTGTGGCGGCGTAGCGCGACGGAGTGCCTACTGCGTATAGATACTATTTATTACGGGGCAACAGACGTTTTATGAACGTACAGAGAAAACGAGACGCGTAATTCCGTATATTCGTATTCGTATACAATATTATATATTATTCTTTCGCTGTTTTTCGCTCAACCATTCCGTCAATGCGCATACGACAATATATATACATTATATTAAACACACGCGTATAATGCGGATAAATATATAGATAAGAAAATATATCATTTATACTGATTAGATATTGTAATGTCTATATTATATACGTCATTCGCCATTTTCACTATATATAGGTCAAAATGTTATTAAATAACGAAAAATCTGTCTAGATGTTCAGATATAGTATTTTAGATTTGAAAGCAAATAATTTATTATATAGCTGCAGAGAAATTAATCGATATATCGGTAGCATATTATTATTATTATTAAATCATAGGAAAAAAAACTTTTTTTGCAAATGTAATTATTAAAATAATTTTCTAAAACACAATGAGTACCAATAGTTATTTCATCGGTATCTGCAAATGTATAGGTCATAACTCATAACGTATTGTAATATAAGTACATAAATAGAGCAAATTTACCATCAGAAAAAAAAAATTAAAGAAATAAAGAAAGAACAACTAGGTATATGTCGGATTTTAATAAACAATTTTTTTTTTTATTGAATTTTGTTGTACCTACCAATGAATGGCTCTAGTGAATGGCTTGATTTCCATAAAAGTGTCGTTTGAAAACTAGTAACTGGTAAGTAATTTTGATTGGAAAAAAAATAATATTAATTTTGTGAAACACGTACGCTTATTACATACATTTCACTAGCACCTCCCCCCTCCCAATTGGATTTTGAAAAAAAATTTTTTCCAATATTTAGTACCTACGTGATTTGTATGAATTTGTATGTCCAATCCTGGAATAAAAGTGAATTTTAATGTGGGGGGCTGTAGAAACGTTTCTCCAGCCCCCTATCTTAAAAAATCACAATCCTCGAATTTTTTTTTGCTCGAATATTTAGTATGTAATTTGTATGAATTTGTATGCCCAATTCCGAAATTTCTTATACAACCTCTTATGTTTGTCTTTTATACGCACATAGGAAAACTATGTTATACCGTTGCATGGAAAATCAAAATCTTCCTATACGAAAACTCTATATATCCTCTCCTTATTCTATCCGAAAATGTACCAATAATATATATATATATATAATACGACCTTCGCTCGGAATTTAAAATCCACCCCGAAAGAGTATGAGTTACTGCACAAGGCAAAAAGATTATATAACAGTCGTCTACACGAGGAAAATAATAATATAATGTGTATATATACGAGACGCGGTGGCGGCGAGGGAGTCTTTTAAATACCCTTCACAACGGAAAGGGTTCACGGGCCATTACACGAACACAAAACGACAGGTCCGGTTTCCGATTTAAACAATTGAACGCGCATATTCCATCTGTATAAAATTTCTTGTACGCATATATTATAATATTATAATAATCAACGTCGTAATCGTATATTATAATATAATATAATCCTATTATTATCGTCACACACTTTTCCCATACACCCATCACTGACTATTCCCGCCAACGACACCTGGTCTCCCGTGCGCAAGACCGTATAATGTTATATATAGACCCGTGATTGACGTGTCTATTAACGCGACGGCGCGGCGCTATTGCAACCACCCCCGCCCCGACAACGATTCCTTCCGGTCCGAGAGTTTTCTTCTATCGTTATAATGTTCCTTTGGCTTGCAGCGCCGGCAGCCACCCTTTCTCTTGTATTTTTTTTTTTTTTTATCCCTTTTCGTTTTTCGCGTCCATTGTTGCACGTCGTAGAAACATATAGCGCACGGATTATGTAGATGATGAGAAGGTTTGGGAACGGGAAAAACAGAAAAAAAAAAACCTAATAAAAAAATATCCGTTACATCGTGTTTAATCAGACATAAAACCAGCGGGGGCGGCACATCTTGGTTGTGAGACGGAAAACACGATTTTCACGGGACGTCAGAGAAGTCAGCTACTATAGTTACTGTAATACGCTGTACCTATATATATATATATAATATTCGTATGTTATGTAAACGATATATACCGTCTGCAGTCTGTCGTATAACCGTCGTGGAGAGAAAAAAAAGGAGTTTACGACGACAACGTAGGTCGTAATGTTTTATTGTATACGCGCGTATATTTAATGTACAATATATCTACAGGGTACACCTATATAGAGAATAGTATACCGCATATTTTCGTGAAGCTTTGTGTGGTGTACGAGAAAACGGACAGAATCGGGATTATACCGCGGTACCTCCGTTGCAGTCGAACGATTTATTCACAGCAGAAAAAGCTAAAATCAAAACGCAAGACAAAAAAATATTGAAAATTTTCTAAAAAAAAACCCCCCCCCACTATTTTATACGTATACGTGGTTTATTTACATACATTGGCTCACCCTATATACTAGGTTAGCTGGTTATCGTATTATATATACGGTGCGCATTGTTATGTCCTTGTCGAGTCATTCTTACGACGACGGCTATCACACACGGCGGTCCACGGGAGAAGAAAAAAACGGAAGAAATGTAATAATGTGCGCGCAAAAAAACAGTCTTTGCGTCGTCTATATGCTGCAGCGTTACACATATTATATACTGTATACGCGTAAAACGCATCCGTGTGTGTCGTATATCAGTATAATAGGTATATATGACTAGTATATAGAAAAGCGTGTGTTTGTGTGTACAGCGTATACAACCTTGGCGTGTTTATGTAATATGCTCAATGGGCCAGCGAGTGGGTGCTATGACGGCTGCCGACCCAGTAAGAATAGTATAATAATGTTTTATAGACACATTCTCCTCTTTCCATTTTACACGTGATTTTTCATCGTTCGTATTTATTATTATGATTTTATAATATTATTATATTTTTCATTTTTATTTTATTTTTTTCCAGGTCACACGTGTACGACTGTACAGCCTACAAAATATATCGTGACCATGTATGCGTTCCGATAAAATATGTGCGAATCCTGATCCACGCAGCTCCACGTGTCGGTGGCAGTAGGGCCCACACGTATATAATTTAATAATAATTAATAATATTATACAGAAAACAGACGCATGCGTGTTAATAATAAACTGTATAATATTAAATTAATTATTAGGTATATTATGCGTTTCATTGTAGGGAATTATGTGAGGTTGATATGACAATATATATTATGTTTATTATTATTTTTTTTTATTAGAGGACGACGCGACGTATGCATTTGTATCGAATATCAATCAATCGAACGCGCGCGTGTTATATAATATAATATAATCGACCGACTATCGAGCACGCTAAATTTAAAACTTCAAAATAAGTTCGCGCACCTTTTTTTTTTTTTTAGTGAATTCACTTTACGCGCAGAATATTCGTATACATAAATCATAATAATATTATTATATTCATGATGAAATCCGGAGCGCATGCGCGCATAGAATACAGTTTTAAAAATATCGCAAAGCCCGCGCGAATTTATTTACATTTCCGGTATCGCTCGTCATAACGCATGTACCTACCTATATTATTATTCCACACCCGTAGATACACGTGAATAACGCCGAGCTGCAGTTTTATCGCAATAAAATCTCCGTTTCTTATTACTATCTATAATTCTATATATTATAATTAGGGCTGGGAATTTAATGTTCTAAAAAATCGTAAAAAAATGCAAAAATTACTTGAAAATCTCAAAAAAATTCACTATAAAAATGCATTTACAATTTATTTTTTGATTATTCAAAGAATAATAAGATTTAAATAAAAATGTGTAAAATTAATTTTAAATATTTTAGAAAAAAATACATTTAAATATATTAATTAATAATTGATAGTTGATAAGATAACCAATATTTTATTTTTAATATATTTTTTGGAAAATTTTTTTATAAAAAATGCTATATAATTATCGAAAAATGCAAAATTAAAATTACATTAAAATAATCAGTGTTACCTAAAACACATTTTTCACTTATGGAGTTACGTTTTAAAGTACCAGAAGAAAAAAATGACATTGATTAAAAATGTCAGCACTAATAACTATTATATCAGTATGCATTTTCTACTAGGATAATAGTACCTATTATTAATTGCTGTAAAATATTATACGAACCGACATACAAAACGACGCCGATAAATTAATTGAATATATTTTATTTTTCATTTATTTAGAAATATTAAAGCTGGAAGTGATTAATGAAAAGGGTGCCTTAGTTTAAATCAATATTTTAAAAACTATGTAAAACGTTTATTATATTTTCTAAGAGATTATGTAGGTGCATATATTTAAGCCTATAGAAAATTTTTGAAACTTTGAAACATGAAAGAATGTCTTAAAGAATGGTAATCGATAAAGAAAAAAATGATCTTTAATACATTTCAGGAATAGCAAAATATAAAATATTGTTTTAAATAAAATTTTGGTCTAAAAATTCAAGATTTAAAAACATTTTAAAACGTTAATATTCCGAATTAACTGCCATTTCCCGGAAAGCATTATTATGGAATACACTGTTTTATAGATACTTTCAGCAGGGAATGTTTTAAGAATACTTTTTTATTTTGCTACAAATTATAGTAAATGGTTGTATTATAATTTTATGAAAAAACAGTGTCAATACGTTAAAAAATATTTCTATATCGTACGTATCAATGTTTGAAAAAAAATATATAATAGAAATACTCCATAGTACATGTACGCATGGAATACAGATGCCTAGAGTCTAGATATTCAACATTCTTATTTTGATAAGTACAGTGCAGGATAATCACGGTTCTGGTTTTCCAATTATTTTATTGTACTTATATATTTCACGTAACGAAAATTCCGTCGGAATAGCAGCAGTGCGCAGGTCCGTGTCATTGCTCTTTTAAGCTGCATCCAGACCAGATTTCAAACGTAAACCAATATAGGTATATTATACCAATATAGGCATATGTGATCCGCATTCGCCGTTTGAAACGATTTGATTTGAACACATTTGAAACCCCGTCCAGACCGAAAACCAAGCAATTTCCGATGCCAAATGTATTCGCTCACCGAAACCAAGGCACATATGTGTCTGAAAGAATTTGGTGACACCGTCCAGACCGAAAACCAACTGCTTTCACATCGTGGTGCCTTGGGTACGCATTGGAAATCCGTCAAGACGCGGCTTTACACTCCGCCTCTTTTTGTTTTTTATATACTCTCTATACATCACTTTGTCTATTTTTCCTCCCACCACCCACTACATTCTACGAACCTAACACTACACCATTGTCTCTCGTCGAAAACGTCTAATCAAAATATGCACTTAAATATTTATCTAACTATATATTTGAATGCATCCATATTGTACTGCAGATGTACCTAATTAAGACGCGTCCAGACCGGACTTCCAACGCAAACCGGCCTGCAGCAGGACTCGGTTTAATAATGGAACGTCCGCAAAGAATCCATTAAAATAAATAACAAAAATAACGTCGTCAAAAATATTAAGTTATATGAACAAAGGTTATGCGCAGACATGACATATAATATGTACCGACCGCATATTATATACTATTGTGTAATTTTATTAAAACGATTATGCCGCATAGCGTGTTTGTATCAAATATCACATATTTTACCTTATCGTTACACTATTTTTTTTTTATAGTAAAAATATTATATTATAGTTGGTATATAGTTGTTGTTATCGCTATCAAAACGTATATATAGTGTACCTATTATGGAGGGGGAACTATAAAATTGCGCAGCAACACGCGAGATACAAAATGTCAAATTAAAAGTTCTTAGCTCGTTCCTACTGCGTGCTTTCAATGTAAAACGGTCATTATATAAAGTCTATATATATATATATATATATATATACAACTTGACTTTGTTGCCTGATAGTGTGTAAAATTATGTAGGTATGGTATATATAGGTAAAGTACTATATTGACGTATACATTTAATTTGACAATTTTCATCAACGTAATTTCTATCGATCTATTTTCATATATTTTTTAAAATTTAATGGATATTGTGGTACGTTTGTAAATAAAAGACTGTGCAGTCAATGAAACGACATCTTGTGCTGTCAAAACGACACGATGACGACACGTGTGTGAACAACGCGGCAATAATACACATTGCATATTTATATTATCGTCTGGTCATGTGTATAGAATGTACCAGGTATATATATATATGTAAGTACTACTGCAGCAGTTGTCGTAACGGTTAATCGAGTTATATGGTATAAACCTACATTGTTACAGGAATCAAATGACTGTCGTCGAGAACACGCGGAAAAAATGGAGAACCAGTCCTCGTTCGTAAGTCCGTCATTGTGAACGGCGTGCAGCAGCGGTGGAAAACGCTGGGTGGCCATGCCACGCCGGTCCGCGGGAGAGAAAATAATATAAGGGGCCCGGTGACGGTGGAAATCTTTGTTCGCGAATCAAGAGGATTAACTCTTACGCGTCTGGTGGTGTAGTTTAACGACAACGACGACTTCGAAGGTCTTAAATATAGGGATAACTTTTTTTTTTTTTCATTTTGTCATATAATATGCACACCTATTATACATACCTATCCGGTCGGATCTAAAAATAACACATATTATAAGTATATAATATTATAATAGTGTACTTTATAATACATACATTTATAGACGACGTCAATATAATGTATGAGAAAGGTCGTGATCGTTTTCACGGCCGTGTGAGCATCTACATATTATGTGTCGCCAAACTATTTCAGTTCTCATATATATATATATATATATATTATACATTATATATGTAATATTATTACCGGTGTGATATCGGGTGTGCAAAAGGCGGTTATATAGATTATAAATATAATAACTTCTTTGCACACAACCGTGTTTTTGCATGTCTAATGAAACGCAGCTGTGTATACCGTCGCCCGCCTACACACGACCATATTATATAATACGTGTCATGCGTGGAGGGGCGACGAAATTGTCGGCGCGGCGGAAGAGGACGGACCGGACGTCGAGGGTGAATTTTTTTTCACAACTAGCAGCTAGAGAGCACACGGAAAATAAATACCTATACACCGATATATATATTATATATATACCACCTCGCTAAATAAACGACCGTGTAATAGGCTGTTTTTCTCGAGGCGATAAACGGGATTTCGTGAAAGCGGGGGCGCGACGAACAACACAATGAATACGGTGGTCGTATCGCTCTGCGTCATAGCGTAAAAGAACCCCTGGTATTTCGAAAAAAAAAATCTAAACGAGAAAAATTTTTACGCGTTTCAACCTGTATGTCTCTCTCTTTCGAATAAGTTTTGCATTTTCCCCCTATTTATATTATATACACATAGGAAAACTTTTAAGTATAAAGTTATAATAATTAACATATTATATGCATATACACGCTATAAAACACGTGGTGTACTGATGCTAAAGCGAACGATTTGTATAAATACGCGCAGATTTTTTGATACTGAACGTTGCCAAATAACGTTCCTCGCTGTGATCAGCTCAACAAAGACGATAGTTACTTATAGCTGTTTGTTATCTCATCGGTATTTTTTCTTCTGTCCAAATTTCGATTAAAAAAAAACCCTGAGTTCAACGACCCTGCCGCGCTTGATGCACGGCGGTCCGTTGGTGGTCCGCCAGTGATAGATTTGCCAAAATATACGCGGAGATCCATGAATGCTCACGTCCGTCCGTAAATATAATCATAAATATAATCCATGTCTGTTGTTTATTTTTCAAAACGACGCACAAACACAATGACATCTATATATCTATAAATATATAGGTACATTATTTATGCATAATAATCGAGATCATAATAAATTATATTATATTGTTGCATAGCTGTTAGACAAATTTGAATTTTACAATTTGTGATCGTTATTTGTACAGGCAGGAAAATTTTCGTGAAAAAAATGAGTATATTGTATTATGTGTATTATATACATATTATAATATTATACATTGAAACCAAGTAAGTTCAGATGAGATTTAACAATGATTTTAAAAAATGATCTTCGAGCAGCAGTTTTTTTAATACGAAAATAACTAACCGTGGAATATTATAAATTCAGCAGAACTGCTTCAACATTTTTTTACACCGTGAATTATATATAACGAAACGTTGCGGAGAATTAAATAATTATATAATAGTTTCAATAACAATATCGCTCTATTTTATATAACTATATTATACCTTGCTTGTACACTTGAGAATTTAAAAAACAATATATGTAATAACAACATGATATCAGATAATATAAATCAGAATGATTTAGATAATTTGCAATGTTATCGTCAAGAATAAATTCCTCCTATATGTGCAATAAAATATAACGTAAGACGTAAGTTTTTGGGAAATATACATTAAACTCCGAGCGTGAAGTAATTAATGGAATCTATAGCAGCAGTTGGCTGGAAAATTGGAAAGTTTGACATATTTCGCAAAATCTTTAGAGAATTGAGCGAAGAACGTCGCTAAGGATCGGGGAAAACTTATCGGTCGTAAAAAGATTATCTACCTCGGGGAATGATGCACATTTTTCAAACCGTCGCTTCGAATCGTAATAATATATATATATATATAAATGTAATAATAATATCATACGGATAATTCCTGTAAATATTTGAAAATACCCAAAAAACCAGGAGGACGTGATATATATTTGACAGGACCACAAATCCTCAGGGTTTTAACATACGTTTTATATATATATATATATATTGTATATATACCCCTCACGTGACATGTCTACGATTCATTTTCACTTTTCGGTGCGAAGGTTGTAATGGCAGCAGTTGTCAAGTATATATGGTAGAGAGCATACTAGTTGCCTTCAGAGGTCAAATAGACGGGTAATTTTTATACGAATTGCAGTTTCCCGACTATATGGAAAGAAAAACGGCTCAATTATATGATATACCAGGGCAATACGACACTTTGATGTTTTAAAAAGAAATACTGATATTTAAGAACCAAAGACCCTTTAAATATATCTTATATAACCTTCTGCACATGATTATACATATTGACCGCATGTTTATAATATATCAGTGAATTTGTAGTTAAAATCGTGTTTTGTGTGATATCAAATTTGGTTTTTTTATAATTTTTAATATTTAATTTAATATATGTTTGAATTTGAGTGTTTTAAATTAAATATAAAAATATAAGTTATACTATATTTCTGTAATAAATAAGCTTAAAATATCACCTTTTCTATAAGAACCTTGAAAAAACTTGTATGATATCGGGCAATATGACAGCAATATATGTAAATAAATAAATATAAATATACAGCTAAAGTTTTAAGTGTTAATTAATATTACCTATTTTCTTTAAAATAAACTGGTATATTAAGCTGGTCTTCCCTACACGAGTTGACTCCCGGATAATTCCTAAATTTTTTATGGTAACCATGATAATCACAAATCATTAGCTGAAGACTAAAAAATGTCTTAACATACAATAAATAAGCAATAAGTACTCTAAAAATAAAAGTTGTACCACTAAAGTCTAAAACTCTTTTGTGCGAAAAACCATTAAAATTATAAAATTTGTACATTTTCATTTTTCAACAAAGTTATTAACCAGTCACTAATTATTTTACCGGAGAAAACTTAAGTGGACATTTTTTTTGTGAGGTAACTCGTGTATATTTTCGAACTACCCTACCTATGTCTATTTTTTTAAATTTATCTTTTTATTAATGATAAGCAATTCGCATATTTTGGGAGGCAAATAGTATACTTCTATATGATGACATTTCACCCATTTACTTATTTATATTACTAAAATTCATCGTAATTTCCTATAAGATGTCAAATCCATCTATTTTTCACCGAAACTAAGCTATACGCTTTTCAGTCGAATCAAAAATAATCAATTAAATCCCTCGCAACATATGATTATTTGGAGTTATGTAATGAAATCTAGGTACGAATTCCTATAACATGATCCGATCAATGCTTGTTGAAACTTATTATTAAATATTTCAAAACTTAAATAAGAATACATAAGTCTGAATAATAGTATTATAGCGAAATTTTTTTTTAGACGTATTTTATTTTTACGAAAAATCTATTGGCGCAGGATTTGCAAAGGCCTTATTGTATTTCTCTGTTTACGTAAAATATACGCAGAACCGCGATTTGTTGTTAAATAACGAGTGTTTACGGATAACAATAGCTTCTCTTTTTTTTATAATATTATATTATCTATTATTGCATTTTTTTTTTTAATATTATTATTATTATTCGGTGCCATGCTCCGCATTATTTCTATTAAGTGGTTCCATTGTGTGAACACATCTTGACCGTTGCAAAGGTTAAAGGGTCTGTTTCTTTTTCATATACACGTACATACACGCCAAAAGGGTGGCCACGGTGGCGGAAGAACACTTTGTGAAAACCGTATGAACATTATTGTACATGTACCGTAATCGAACGGAAATCTGAATATAATCAGAGTCCGTGCTCCTGAATTTATTTAATTTTTCACTAGGTACCCTTCGAAAAGAGATTTTCTCATATATACACATCATAATACGATTAATATATATATAGATTATATCTACATTATATATCTAATAATATTACACATCATTTGCACAGGCATTTCTTTTTTTTCACGCTGTTAGTCATAATTTAAAATACATGAAAAAATACCAAAAAAAGTAACCTACAAACAAATCAAAAACATTCTTTCACATTGTCATATGGTCATATGGTCAAGCTTTAAATTAGTTTGCACTTCGAGTAAGTATATAATATATGAATATATTGTACGATAAAATGTATATTATGATCCTCAACGCACACAATTTCCAAACGTATAAACGGGTATGCACGTATATACAAGTACACAGATTATAAATCTCGTTGTCGATATTCATTTTGAAGGCGGATTACGACAGTTTTATGTTATAAAAATATTTTTAAAAATAGTTCTTTATACCCCGTATATATATATATATATATACAAAGAGACCATCGTAAAAGTTTCCAAGCGGACTAAGGCTAAAATATAAAATGA
This sequence comes from Pemphigus obesinymphae, assembly GCA_025469235.1. Taxonomy (NCBI): domain Eukaryota; kingdom Metazoa; phylum Arthropoda; class Insecta; order Hemiptera; family Aphididae; genus Pemphigus; species Pemphigus obesinymphae. The sequence continues at coordinate 57,886 of JAIPRL010000255.1, read as the reverse complement.
AAAAAAGCGAAAGGGGAAAATATATATATATATAAATAAAAGGTCTCGTGTATAATAGTATATACAATATAATATAATGTGTGGCATCATCCTTCAGATACATACTATAATATAGTCAAAATAAAATACTACCGATTATTATACAAGTATAATAATAATAATAATAATAATATAATATCGAATATACTTTTTATTGCATATAAATATATATGTAATATATACGACCACAATATCCATCGATCAAATAGTTTAAATATATTAAAAAACCCAAAATTATGTTAAAAAAAAAAAAAAAAAAAAAAAGGCGAACTAAAATATAAATAAGATTGTTTTATGATTATTTACGCACTAATTACATTTTATTTAAAATGAATTTTTTTTATTTTCCAGAACGATAGGAGAGTATAACCGCAAAAATCATTGACGTGATATATATATATATATGTGTACCTACAGTATTATCGACCGCAGTAAAATCGTTTTCGTGGTCATAATATATAATATACCACCGACCGGAAAAACGGTGGCGAACCGCCATTTGTGCGGTATAACGTTATGGAAACATAAACAGCAGCGCAAGGACCACGAACAATGTGCCGAGCTAAGACACCGCGGGAGGTCCCTCTTGTGTCGACGTCGTCGTAGTCGTCGTCCACTGACCAACGAGGACTACCCCTTTCATTATTATGATTATTATTCGGAAATCCCTCCGTTTTCCGTTCCAACAATATACACAAAAGAAATCTCCCGTACATATAATATATATTATTATGTTTTTTAAACGTTTTCGCATCAATTTTTTATTTTTTTTTTATATATATATATATATGTAGGTATATCTCTCTCACTCTGCTGGTTTCTTTTATGTTTTTTTATTGTTTGCGGCTTCTTCTCGCGAACGTATATTATATACTCGTACTATATATATATATATATATAAAGCATACCGGCCAATTTTGGTCAGTATATACCTATCTCTCTACCCTGCATGGAATACGTCCGGTTAGATTTTGACGTAACCAAGGGTCAGGCACACACGCATTTCAGAAAAATAATCGCGAGCGAACAAAAGGACGGATCGCGGGTCGGATTCCCCCAAGAACACACACACACACACACACACAATTGATGGCATATTATTACATAAAAAAAAAAAATAGAAAATGTTATGTTAAAAAACCGGTCAGCTAAAGTATATAGTAAAGAGAGAAAATTGTTACAATGTCGTGGCTACGTTTGGGCTTTAAATACAACAGTGTATACCACCTATCTACATGCGTGTAGATAACCTGTTTTTCTTTTTGTAAAAATAATGTTGCATATATTTTATTATTATGTATATTATACATGTATAATATACGTGGCATTGACGGGTCGCGCCGAAGTGTAAAAAAAATATATTGTGTCCAGCAATTACACGGCTGTTTATGGTCTCTCTTCGCAATGTACACGTCCAATAATAATAAATAACAATAATCGAATGGTGTGTCTGGTTTGATAGAGACGAGATTCGCGAGTCATATTATTATCAGAACGAATACACAAACGTTGTCAGCTAATAACAAAAGCATACGCTATGCAGCAGGAAATACTTCGCTCATCACCAATAAAATATCCTTATCACAAATCTTAAGAATGGCCATTATTAATACAATATATTATACGTATAATTATTTTCATACATATTAGTAATAATAAATATTGTTATTCGGATCGAATAATTAAAAAATTTATCAGTATTAGATGTTATACAATCGAGGAAATCTCTAAATAATGACTATAGAACGTTTGATTAAAACTTTTCATGGACAAAAAAAAAATGCCGTTTTATAATATAATAATGAACAACTCAACAGTCGTATAATACGTGTAGGCTTATAAAATAGTGATTATGACCGATATTAACTAATCAAGTTCAAAGTCCAATGACTTTTAAGTTAAGTCGATAATGCGTGTTTGATAAAAATTAAATAAATACGCCGAATACGTGCACGTAAGTGACCTTTGAAAATGTTATTGATAATTATTTATTATTATTATCGATAGAAAATGTCTCAATAACACACAAAGGGAGACATTCAAACAATATCGATTTCTATGATAAAGGTGATATTTAAAAGTATATAAATTTTATGGAAATTACATTTATAGAGATACAATTTTCCTCATTCTTTCAAGTCTCAAAATACAGCAGAATTATTATACCTATATGAAAATGTTATAAATTTTTCTTTCTAAAATAACACTTAAACAGATAATACTGTAATAGCATTTTTTTTATCGCTAGATTCAAATTGCGATAATTAATGCGAAAAGGTTAACGGTAATCGAACTTGTAACTTACAACATCCTCATTACAAATACCTCATTCCTTAGTGTAGTAATATAATAATATAATATATTAATATAATAATTGTATATTATGTGTTGAGTGTTCGGTGTACCCTTAGAAATATTAAAATATTTATGGCATATACGAGTAATGAGTATATCTGATCCATATATACCTCTAACAAAAACAAAACGCACGGGATAATTATACAAACCTATCAATAATAATTATTGTTTTTCACACATACAGAACAGGAGGGGCAATTTATGAGGTTTAAGGGAAAAAGTCATAAACATATTTTTTACGCCGTTTTACTCAAATTTTTTTTTTTGTAAAAGGAGGGGGGGAATTGTCTTCATTGTCCCTCCCTGTATCTACCCTTGCACCCATACGGCCTTACAATTGCCTATACGATTAATTTGGTTAAGCTGTTAACCACAACTTAACTTAACCAGATTAATTTTATAATACTGTTCAATTAATGTTTTTATTGCATTTACGTGCAATTATTAAATTAAAAATAGTGTTCGAAATAAGAATATAAATCTCTATATAATACGCGATAATATATATACATTCAATATTATTTAAAATATGTTAAAATATACAAATAACGAGAGAAGGACACCGACAGTCGTATTATCATGTGGAGATCAATGAAAATCCTCACAATCCTTGGACCAAAATATGTTTATACAGTGTGTTCGAGATAACTGGAAAAACTCTTAATCTTCTGAAGTGTTTAATCAATTTGAATTGTACTTTTATGTAATAGAGGATATAAAATTTATATACTTTTTTATGTTTTATCATTTTGGCTCTTTTAGATTGAAAACAAAATTGTTTAAATGGTAACATCTGTTTTCGACACAATATTTGGATAGTCTGAAGTTTTAGACTTATTTTGATGTATCAGTCGTTGACCCAACTTGATGTAACTTGATTGTAACTTGATGAATTTTGGGATTAGAACCATAATTGATAAAATACTTTTAAAATGCCCTTTATCCGGATTTTATGTCGAAGATAGAGGTTAACTAAATTATAAAACATGCAAAAAATATATGCATTATGTACTTTAATCAAAACCGTATAGAAGATCTATAATTAATATATTTTGTTATAGAACAACGACATAATCGTATATAATGATATAAACAAGAAAAAAAATTGTATGGACAAAAAGATAAGTGATTTACCGTGCAGATTATATTATTATTATATGATATATTTCAGTTTGAAACAATGGTTGAAAAACGTCTATTGTGTTTTCATTGTGTCCGACGACGAGAAGATTTCGGATAAAAAGGCTATAATATAATGTGTAGTTGTACATTATAGTTATACGACTAACGACGTCGACAACAGAGCTGAACTAGTATATACACTGCATTACTATATATTATTTACTATATGCTGCTGATTTTGAATCGAAGATGATATACATACGTATTTAAGAGTTAAGACTATAATATTATATATATGTAATATGCATAATATAATATGAGTTATCGCTTGTTCTTTGCGGAGTATATATTATATAATAATTATATATGTTTTATTTTTTTATAGCCGACAACGGGAAGAAATATTCAAAAAAAAAAGTAAAAATAATAAAATAACGACGACGGCGACGAACATTAATAATATTTGATATATGCGTTTGTGTGTGACACGATTAAAAATTGTATTTGTAGTTTTCAACATGTCAGAAAGATGTATCGCGTGTATATGTAAAAAAAAAAAAAAGTGCTGAAGAGAATATTCATTTCATTTTTTTCCCGTGCAGTAACTCGTCAAATATTTGCCATTCGATATTTACTTATATACGAACTTATATAAAAAAAATGAGCGTATACGCACCAGAAGGATTTTCGTCTAACAACGCGATACGCAATATACGCTCTGTGCGGCTACAGAAGATGCGGAAAGAAGTCTAAATAATTGCGTCCCAACGATGATGTCGTGTCATTAAAAAAATATACGAACGAAATGCAAGAAAAAAAAACATAAAAACCAGTAGTAGGGGGTGAAAACATTTGGGTAGGAAACTGGGTGGATATAACAATTCAAAACGAATCTTTGGTGTATGTAACATGAATATTACTATAGTAAATATTTCGTGTAAATTTCATACTTCTATCATTTTAATTTTCCAATTTATATCTAATGATTTTCGGTCTTTTATATATATATCACCTGTATAGTCGGAATCATAATTAATTTATTTGTTATTTTCTAATTTATAACAATTTTTCGTGATATTTTCCCTATGTGTATAGTATACACTGTATACATATACCTACATGAAAAAAAAAAAAATAAAAAAATGTCGCTACGCTCAGAATTTGAAATATAATAATATAAATCTTAACTATTGCCGTTTCACATAAAGCAGCAAGTACAGTATACAGTACAGAACAGAATATTTTTAACGCATTACAATATAGTTATACCTATAGTGTATACAATATGTAGGTATAATACATATTGTGTTGATTATAATATTTCTAAATTATATGAATTAGACCAAATTTCTCCAAAATTAATTTCCTTTGTAAAATCTTTGATTTTAATCATTAATTAATCATACCTACTAATATTATATTTTATGTTTACCATTTACGTACATTTTTTTAAAAATATTTTTATTCTAACAAAGAATTAGTAAATATAATTCAACTATAATATTCTTATAATTTGGACCATTCGCTTGAATTTATAATATGATAAATTAAAATTAATATAATACAATATGTAAACTGCAGTATACTTACCTATTATATTATCGTTTATTAATGACATCAAAGTACAAAATATATATTTCTTTAGAACAAAAATTCTGATTTTTTTTCTCTTTTATTTCTATAATATGCATAAGTGCATGCATATCGATGAATTTGAACTTCCGAGGCCCGATTATTATATTATACTGATTATAATATACATACGTATATATATATATACATATATATAGGGGAACCGCACATTGCACACGCGAAGACACGAGATGAGTGCGTGTCACAAAATCCGTTTAGTCGACGTTTATGATGCGTGTGCGCCCGCGGTATATTATAATAATACGGCCTAAGTATTGACGGGGCAGGGAGATCGGGTGGAGGGATGCGTTTTCGAAAAAAAAAAAGTCATCGTCGTGTGAGAACTGTGAGAAAAACACGTTATTGATCGTTTTTTATTCTTTTTTTTTTTTCTATATATATATATATATTATATACTCTCCACATTGCTATAATATGCGCGCCTGATGTATATTATAATATGTGTGTGTATAATATATAGCGGTGAATGCGTGTGTACACACTTAAATTCGTGTTCGCGCTTCTCCACACTCCCGCTGGGCCCGGCGGTGCCCCCTCGCGCGCGGTCGGTCTGTCCGTCAGCTGTCAACCGCTTTTCTGCACAGCGCCGACACAACCCTTCCCGAACCGCCGAAATGCAAACCGGTGCCCGGGTCCCGGGATGTGCATATATATGTACGTATACAGCGGTGGCCGCCGTGTTTGCGTTCCGGATAAGTCCAACCGAGAGCGAAATTTCGCCGGTTTTCCGTGAGAAAATCACACGGGCCGGATAGTGCAGAAGCTTTGCGCAAAATGATATGCTCAGATAACCGCGGATCAATACAGTAGTTATGATACTTATACTTATATTGTATAGGATCGTAAATGTGCAGAACGTACTGCATAAAATCCCAAACATGTTTTACTCAAAATTTCCTATGCATTTAAAATCTTAAAACGCCTATATATATATATATACTAAAAACGTAAAAAAAAAGTAAATCCATTAACTTATAATATATATACATATATCTTATCAGACTGAAAAATTATATGCCTATATACACCTATACATATATATATATATACTCGTAATAATATACTATATTAATCGATGGTAATATAAATTATAATATAGATGAATATATACACGATATACATAATATAAGTAATTGAGATAAATAAACAACCCGCTACAAACTGTCAAAATATCTTGTTGATGTAATTTATTTCTTCTCTGATAATTTGTATGGTATTCATATCCATCAATAATAAATGAGAGTATGTAAAAAGGTTCTATATGACCAATTTTTGAAAAAGTACTTTTTTTTATAGGTACCCAATTGTTAATTTGTATATGGGCTGTATATTGCAATCGGAATTAACTAATTCCAATCATTATTCAATGTGTAATAGCGAATCGAAATATTCTAAATCTATATTAAGGTATGGACAATATAAATTAAAAAATGCTCTCCTAGACAATTTTAAAATACCGACATATAGAACCTTTTTACTTTCAGCTCGGGAAAAGCTAAATAATACGAATATATACTTATATACATGTATAATATATCCATATCCTATATAAACGTCTGTGCAATAAAATATTTTGAAAAACATCTTAAAAAAGAAAATTACATGACCAACGAAAAATATAAAATACACAAAATACAAGTTTCAATATTGAATATTTCCATAAATACTTACATGATTTGAACTCAATACAAACAAACAAACAAACAAACAAAACCATTTCATTACCTATAACAAACAAACAAAAAATACATTAGTTTGTAATTCACATATTTTATAACTATACAATAAAATTATATAATACAACTTATTAGTATAATTTGCACTGGTTTAGAATTAAAACAAGGGCAGTGGATACTTTAAATAGGTACATACTTTAAAATTATTTTTCATATAGGAGAACATTTTTAAGATTCATTCTGCAATATTTTTAGAAACCTAAAAATCGTGTTTATAGATTATTATACGTGTGTCTTATATACGTAAATGATAATAATGTAATACAAAAAAATTTGATTTAGAATATTTTCGTTATCATATCTAAACAATATTTATAAGCGATATTATGTGAAAGATAATGCTATTTTTTACTCTCGCCACCAACAAAAATATATACTTAATACCTATATATAATTTATTTTTGAGATGAGGACAGCAGCTTATACAATTTGAAATTTGAATCATTGATATCTGATATTCCAATAACTTAGATATTTTTTTAAAAAAAAATTCCTAACCACAAATTGTACATTTAGAGAGTCAGTTAATAATCTATTTTATGACATTAAAACATTGATAATAATAAACATTTTGTAAGAAAAGTATGCTATAACGAATATGCTTAGAAAATAGAAATAGAATACAAAAGACCTCTATATGGTCTCGTCAATGGTAAACAGCACTCGATTTTCGTAAAACATAAACATAATATACTGTACTCATCTACAAAAAAAAACCACAATATTGTATTCTACGTGCATTAAAATATTAAAATATTAACCACCAGGACCTTGTCGCTTCGCATCCACTTTCCTCGACAACGAGCTCGCGGATACACGCGTGCCGCACAAACGACAAATTATTATAACGACCGTGATCTATTTCGCGTGATCTACGCAGCGAAGGCTCCCCGTGGTCGTGTAAAACACATTATACGGACGAATTTCAACCGTTAAAAATAATAATATAACGAAAAACGAAATACACGCATGCGCACACACACAATATGACTATAAATAAATATAAAATCGAGAATTCCTCTTATTACGAATGGTTATATAAGTATTATTTTAGAGTGGTCTCGACGACGCGACGTTTGCCCGGCTATACACACATATACAAACGCAATTAATAATTAATACCAGTGGTGAATAACCCAGATGGGCAGACAAATTAAAAAAAAAAATTCTATATCATATTATTCATTTATAAAGAAAACAGAATTTAAATTATTAAAGGTGGGCATTAACTAGTTAACTTAAGTATAAAAATGAATATATAGTGTAAAAATTAATAATTTATTATATAAATACAATTAATTTAATATATTATATAAATATACCGCCGTCGTGACAAGATGCTTTTTTCTTCAGCGCCAAGCGGCGAGTATAAATTGAGACAAAGTCTCATACAAGTGTTACACCGCATATTCCCGAACCCCGCGCTCACGCCTTACAATCACTGGAGACGAGATTTTGTATAGGCATGAGACAACATGGGCCGGTGTCTCGACATGTTATATTAATTTCGTATAATTTTTGAAAGATTGGGAACGAATCACGCAGCGGATACGTTTTGAATTGGATGAAAAAAAATAACTAAAAACAAAATCGTGGGTTTTCCGTTGAATCGTATAATAATTAAATATTTAAAATAATTCTTGAAATATAAATTAGGATAGACACTGTCTCATAGGACGACGCTTCGCCACTGATTACTACCCCACACATACATACATAAATATTAAACACACGTTTATATAAATTCTTATTTGCTTTCATTACGGTGCCGTTTGGCGATTCAGAGGGCAGTTTTTAGAAATGCACACGATACCCGACCGAATATACAAGGAGAAATATATCGGTTTATATTCTTTATAATATGTTTTTTTCCCCTGTCCTAGTGGAAAATCGTTCCGTATTCACGGGCCGTCGTCGTATGGGGTTGGCCGGAGAAATAATAATACGGGTAAGGTCCCCGGTTTTTCTTGGCCACGCAAATCAATTGCTATTAAACGCCGCGACGGCGGTAAAGAATAATAATAATAATAATAATATCACGGGAACAACTCTGCCCCGTGTGGAAACATGTTAACAATGAATAAATGTTTACCCAACACAATAACCCCGAAAACACGTTTTTTTTGTTATTGCCTCGCGCGTATAATAATAATAATAATAATAATAAATAATAAATTTATAAAATGATTTTTCTTCATTCATACAGAAACGCAACCCTTTTTTTTTTTTTTTGTCATCCTTTCTTTTATTTTTCTCTCGGGTGTTTTTCTCGCCTCGTCTCCGTGTGCAGTGTATAATATACGATGAACATTATAATATTATAATTATTTACACACACACACACACACAGTACACACCTATTCTTTCACGACATTTCGCTTCCTCGCGGAATAAAATAAACGGGAACAAATACAGACGTCACCGCCGCGCCGCTGCCGTTTAACCCTCTTGTGTGTCCCGGAGGAGGTGGTCGTATACGCGCACGCCATAAATCATAATTTTGCGCCGGTTTTCGGCGGCGGGTTAATGCTGTACGCGGTGCCCGTGCTCGATTCCATTAATTATTCAATAATGATACGGCGATGGAAAGCCGGTGTACCCGCGCACATTTGAGCACGATGAGAAGGTAATTTCGATGATTGTGTACAATATTTAATTATTTAGACAAATTTACGACGTGAAGCATTGCAATACGTCATAATTACGATATTTTATAAATAAATAGATAGAATATTAAATGGAAAATTTGAATACAAACACAAATATGATAACGAGAGAGGGAAAGTAATTGAGTTATTGCTGGAGAATGGAGTGACCGGAGCATACGGTGGATAGGGTTGTTATGACCATATAATGTAGAGTGTGTGCGCCACTGTGTAGTATGAATATGTCCTTGATTGCGAGTAGGATATTACAATAAATAAATAAATAAATACCTGAACGTATGTCGGGTGCGTCAAGCAACTAATTAAGTACTGTCACAATAAAGTTTTGGTCAGCATCAGAGCGGCAAGAATGGAGTGACTGCAGAATATTTAAAACTTTACGTAAATAAGTATAGTTAATTAGGCATGGATCAGGTAACTTTAGAATGCGCTCCAATCTTAGTTCATCCTTCGCAAGATAATATGGGTATTGGGTGCCAAATGACAACACCGTACTCGAGCAAGGATCGAAGACAGTTAGCAAAATACAAAAGCTTAGCAAGTATTACGTTTAATAAAATTAATAATTTTTAAAGGTCTACCTACAGAAAACCAGAACATTGGAGTTAAAAATAAATCTAACTTGACAAAACATATTTATTTTTCCTAACGTGAAACTCCAATTCAATTGTATTCAATCAATACCGAGATATTTATGGGCATACCTACTACTTAATCAAATATTTGCATTGATGGGTTGTTTGCACTTTGCGGGTCATATATAGTTTATATTTGTATTATTAATTGATGTAACTATATCGATTAAAAATTATATTTAAACAAGATAATGCTGGTAGTATTCTTTAGCAACCTCAAACATATCTATTCTACATTTCGACGCCACTAACCAATATACATACCAACATGAAATTGCAATTTTAAAATATTTTATACAACTATACTATATATAGTGATTATACTTAAGAGTCCCCGGCGAAACATTCTCGACCGAATTGCTCCCTACGGTTCTACAACCTTCGTGGGACGCGTCTTCGATGGCGGTCGAATAATATACTATCGCAAAAACAAGACCTGGCGTGTCGACGATTACCACGGTTAATAATATACGGAAAATAATAATTATATTATATATATATATATATACACTTGTTATTTAAATCAGTATATTATAATTTTTAAATACGTCAAAAGAAGTACATTGTATATACGCGCGTTATAAGTACATTTTAATAATAATAATAATTATTATTACATAATCGTTTTAAATATGTATACCGTCGGCGATTATATTATTTATTATTACGTTTACGTATCGCTGAACATACATCAAAATAAAATTAAAAACTCGTCGATTGCGCGCATTTTAAAATAATTATTTCCGTTATACCTATGGCGTATAGTATAGGTTTTTAAAATCCTTCTTGAAATACTCGTATAATAATAAATAATAATAATATAATAAATATGTTGTTATAAGTCTAGAAACTAAACCCATAATTTCAACCGTGAAGTGTATTATGAACTACAATAATAATTATTGTAGTTACAATTATTGTTTCATATGATAAAAATATGTTTTTAAATAATTCGAATTTCAAATACAAATAAGTATAAATTGTATTTCAAATACTTTGGAAGGACCTTTACTACAAGAACTCAAAGCCGGACCCTGGTGCACTTCTACTAACAACTTCTACTCTTTACTACTCCAACTCCTTACTCTTGTACTTGCCTTTTCATACATGTAACGTACGCGCGCAAATGGTGAACTCAAATAAAATATATTGTAATAATAAAATAAGGAATTTGGGCCACACGTTTTAAGAAACCGTGATCAGCCTCGTGGCCAAAATAAAATCAACGGGTCCGATACAAGCGCCTATTTATTGTAAAAAATAACAAAGAGACATTCAATAATGTATATTAATTACATAACAATTATTATCATTTGTAGAGTATAAATTATACAGTATACATACTACATAATATATAAAATAATACGTCATATAAACGACGATTTTATCGGTCAACCTTATATATAGCTGTAAATCTGCAAATTCGTCTTAGGCCGCTTTCACATTAACCGTTTTTTAATCAGTCTTGTAAAAAATACTTTTAAAATAGTATTTAAATAGATATACAAATACATTGACATAAAAAGTATTTAAGAACAAACACAAATACTTGGTATGTATTTATAAATACAAATACTTTTGTACATTTTTACGACTTTACAGCTTACATCTATATTTAAAACAGTCGTATTATTCAAATTATATTTTTTTATAGGTACTAAAATCTCTCTATCACTGAACAATAAATTTTCAATTGCTCGATGTAATAATTTACCTAATAAATATTAAAATTATTACAAAAATGTAAATTTTAGTTTTTAAATATTTTGAAAATTAATAATTATTTTTACCAACATTTTTCATATATTTACGATACCGTGCTAAGCATAGTGTTATTTAATATAATTTATTATATTTATCATTAAATATTCTTTAATAATATAATATAGGTACTATAATAAAATATATAGGTATTATAATAAAATTATTATAAGACAAAACAAACCCGTGTCAATCGAGTCTCAATGTTCCGTTGTATTTTCGATGATATTACAATTATTATTTTAAGATTTATTTCATACGAGCGATTATTTTCATTGACGCGCGACGGTTACGATTTTTATCGACTTTATTACGCTTATACCCAATACCCATTATCCGCATATTATAAAAAAATCTCCGTAACTCCGTCTGTCAATTCAACACACTGTAAGATAATATTAAATTAAATGATAAAGTAAATTTAAAATTACACTACACAAACATGCTTAAAAATTAATTTTGATTGTATGAACTTTATTAAAATTAAAACTTATTGTAAGAAATTCTATTCAGAAGTATTTAAATAAAAGCATTTGTAATTCTGTTAAAATTACCAATAATGGAATAGTATTTCAAATATTTTGATTAAAATGTATTTAAAAAGTATTCTAAATACTTTAAAAGTAGTTAAATATATTTACTCAAATACTTTTTAAAAAAAACGGATAGCACGAAAGCGGCCTTCAGCATAAGCATAGATTTTGTGGACTTACATATATTGTATAAAGGTAATATAATAGGTACAGTCGATGGTGTATCGATTATTATTTGCCAAGAACAAATAACTGACTGACTTCTTGTTTATCTATACTCGGCGTATTAAATTTAATTAAACAATTACCTATTAGTTATTACAGTAATATACAGTAGCCACTTTACACAATAAGTAAAAACTCGTAGATTATACGTAGCTACCTATATATTATTATTATTATTATTCTACACCTCCCTCCATCCAGGTGCACGTTTTACATCTGGTTTTTTTCTTATCCAATATCGGCTGCTCTGCACCGCTCTCTTCCGACGCCGACGCCGGGATGTTTATTGATTTTACTACCTAATCTTCTGTTTTACTAATTTTACACGTGACGAGTACAATATAGATTATTAACAATTAATAATTTTATCACTTAAATACCTTTTTCAACGCCACTTTTTTTTTTTCAATTTTAACGTGCACAACTGCAGTTAGTATATATACGATCGTTAACATTTCTAGAAATAGTTAGAGCGATTTGTAGAGCAAAGACCTGATATATATTACGTGTATTTTTATGTTTTTACTGAACTGTACAAAAACAACTAGATTCGCTGCGAATTTTTGTCGTACAATGTAGATAATATACTGCACTACAGCCTTAAAGTAGGTATTGCTCTGGTTAATTCATGTCATATCTATGTTAAATACATTTTTATCATAGTATATGTATGCAGTATATATAAACATGGATATTTAGGTATACTAATTATCATATGTTACTACTATAATATTAATGTAATTATATGGGAACAAACTTACACATACATGGAACTTTTTTATTCCACAAGGAATTATTGTTGCGGCCAGTAACGGCTCGTGGGTGAAATATCTGGTGGTACACAACAAAAAAATACTACGGATTAATAACAAATATATATTAACAATATTATATTATGTTATTTTCTTCAAAATTTTGATACAATAGGTAGGTAGGTACTATAATAACGAACGTGATGTCATTCATTTTTTTAAACATACCTACATTCACATAAAACATAATTTAATTTACCATATGCCTATATATAACCTAGATAAGTTATATCCTGATAAAATCTGAAAATGGGTAGATAATAACTGCACCAAACAATGACAAACGTCGTTACGATATACGCCCACAGAATATAGTTAGATATACATAGTTGGTGGTTCAAACTAGTTTTTTGCGCCATGCTGTATTATAATTTACACGGTGTATTTTTCGCCAGAGAGGGAATAAAATAAAACTGCGCATCATACATGCATTTTTCAAGTGTGTGCAACGGACAGCGTTGGGGTAACCTCGCGACAATGGCAATGCTGGAATACCATGCAACGGCCGCTGAGGCGTCACCGAACAGCAACCAACAATACAGCGATGCGATACGTAATAATATGTACAATAATAATATTCATAGGCACGACATTTACTAAAATAGCGATAAATAAATAATAATTTTATATATAAAAACACTCTAATTTATCGAAATTGTAGGCAGTTCAAGTGCGCCTATGCTCCTTAACACAACCCGCTACTGGTTGTGGCCTTTTCTACAATAACTATATGACCTGCGATTTACAATTTTAAGACAATTTTGGCACGAAAACGAAAATTACATCATACGAGTATAGTTTAGTAGTTAATACATATCCTTGAAGTATTTTTAATCATTAGCGAAATTGTATTCACAAAAAAATAATTTACCTAAGGATGACAGTTATTTGCAGAACAGAGCGGTGTGGATAATATTTTCTTTTACCAATACTATTATATATAGTTATATATTAATATCACTGTGCGTATTTTCTCAAAAACTTTAAATTAAGTTTACTAATGTATTACATTACAAATATTTAAAAAATCCATCAAAAACCAATTCCATTTTCACAGATGAACAGAAAATATAGGTAGATACGCACTGTGCAAAGTAGTTATAATCACATAATATGAAGTAAAGCAGTAAAAAAAATTCGTTACGATTGTGTACGTCTTCCGAAACTATTGTCGTTTCCTAAACTGAATGAACAAGAAAAATAAATGAACAAAATTGTCATCCTGTGATAAATTGTATTGTATATATGTAATATATTATATAATGTTATATTATACATAGTTAACTACCATTTATTAAACAAATTTATGTATTTGATTTTTTTTTCACATAGTCGGAAAACATTATTTTTCAAAATAAATTTTTCCGTCGATTTTCTTTATTTATTTGCATCTCAGAGAATATAATTTACATGGAAGAACTGCGATCATAATAAATAAAGAAAATCGAACTACAATAGTGCAGTCGTCCTTGAAAGATTTCGCGTATCCCAGTGCAGTAACAACTGCATTAGCATTTCACGTGCATACAAATATATATATATATATATGTATGTTGTATACAAATACACCCGTACAAGGCCAAATTGTCTAGCATAAAGCACATATATATATACAGCCACACCAAAGCTAAGCTACTGCTGCAGGCTGATGTCTGGCACGTGTACTGCATTATAATACAGTAATATATATAGTTAGCGCGTGGGCTCGTCGTATTCGCTGTAAATCCACCGGACAAGACTTTCCATGGGATGCACACGACAAGTCAGCCGATCTTACTCGATAAATCCATACACAAATCACATACAAGTATACTGATCCGAGTTTTGACAACAGAATAATCATGATAATATGATATATAATAAATTTAAAACGGATGTATATAATAGGAAGAGGAGAACGTATTTTTGTATTTATATTTAGGATTTTTGATCATATATTGTATAATTAGATCACTTACAAACGCTAAAATATCATCAGTATTTTCATGGAACATTGGAACAATTATTGATGAACACGTTATAATACGAATTCGAGGTCAGGTGGCATATCGACAGATTTCAGATTTCCATACTGCTGTGAAATTAGAATGCTGTTAATCCTATAAAATATAATCGTATATAGAAAAAGAACAAAATTAATTATTCGCCCATATAACGCCGATGACAACGTCTCTCAATAACGCAAAGCATATAATATATTACATTTTTTGGGTTACGTACAAAAAAAAAAAAAAACCCTTATGCTACTATTAGGAGGAAGCGAAAAATCCAGTTGCATCTGGTAAAGATCCGAAAATACATATAACATATTATACGAGTATATATTATTATAAATATTATATGAGAGAAAAACATTGTTTGAGATGTCCGTCGAGCAATAAACATGAAATGATATGTAATTTATACATATAGGCGCATTTAAATGCAATAAAAATATATCACAACAAAAAATAATATAACATAATATACGCGAGTTTAATATATGAAAAGGAAACAAGAATAAATGGCGAGTTTTTTTCAGTTTAATATGATATTATATATAAAGATACCGTAATTGTATAGACATCATTTTTGCAACCCTGGTATGAGGAAAACGACAAATAATCTCAAAGCAGATGACCCGAGAAAAAAATAAAATCTGACAAAATACAACCTAAAAGTTCATATATTCGGGAACATTTATTACAACAATAACAATAATAATATTAATGGGTTTTAATGTTTTTATAGAATGTATTATTATTATACGCGTCTGAAATAAATCATTATTATATTATAGTGAAAAATTCGCAGAGGTTGGACATTATTCACTCGCCTTAACGATATTTAAGCGACACAAGATATAATATATCTTCAAAAATCAATAATGTACGAGGGTATGGGGTAATTCTTGTAACGTTACGGAACAGAATCGTGTCGAACCACATTTGGTGCCCTCTAGGGATTAATGTGCGCCCAGATTTACAAACTAACAAGATATTTTAGGTTTAATTCAAAATCTGAAAATACAATATGTTCATTAATAATTTATTAACTTCGAATAAAAATTTTCGGTTTAGCGAAACTAGACTTATATATCCAACTAACTTTTTTTGAAATGTCAACGTTTATACTACATACATACCCAATACAAATAATAGTGATAAAAGCGACGTTTTCCATCTATAAACGAAGAATTTAATTGTAATTAATATGTTTATTATTTTATAAAAATGGGAGGTCAACTGTGGTCGAGTAGTTGAAATACGTATTTTGCGCTTGAGGTTCCCAGTTCGACTCTCAGAAAGAAAATGAGGTATCCTACGAGATTTTTCTCGCTGGTGGCGTCTAGTCTTTGGTGCAAACTGGCAATAATAATCAAACCTGTCCAATAATTTAATAGTTACTAGTTATGCTCGTCGTAGCTATCAAGAACCATCTTCGACTCCCCTAATAGGTGAAGGTGCGAACCTGAGCATGCTAGAGTTTGGGAAATAAGAGGAAGTAAAACTGTTAATTTAATTTACCCTTTTATAAAAACTAAAAATTATTATTTTTCAACTGAGGCAACATAGATGCATTTTATATTATAGAGGTATAATGTATATATATATTGTTCAGTCCCTAAAATTGTGTGTAGAACGACCATAAAATAAGAATATATAGAGGGACCCTACTATATAATACATGGTACCGTCTTAGGTAGGCCAAGTAGTAAACTAGTAATCAGATAAAAATTCACTAACTATTATTATATTGGTTAAACTGTAAAACATGATATTACCTCATATTAACTATTACGAAATCCCGCGTATTGATAAGTGATAATGATATATTTTTACAGTTTCGGTAACATTATAATAATATACGAATCACGTAGCAGGAAAAATAAGACTAGCTCCTCAAATAGCCGCTCTCCTTCTCCGTCTACCTAGTCAACAAAGAGAGTTGTGTCGCCACCAGTTTTTGCGATTCTATAAACCTATCCAAATCCACTAAGAAACCCACTTCACCCTCCTGTTCAACTTCAAATTTATTAAACTCCTCTAATAAACTAAATTCATCATCTGACATATTCCATATTAACGGATAAGTTACCAACAATCAAACTAGCAGGTAACAACATCAGGTGGAAAAACGAAGTCAAATACTTGGGTGTCATCTTTAAAACAATTTTTACGTTTGGTAATCATATAAAAAATATCCTGTTTAAAGCCCAAAAATTTTCAGATTTTAATCCTGAGCTAGTTTGATGTATATAA
The DNA here is from genome assembly GCA_025469235.1 of Pemphigus obesinymphae. Classification (NCBI taxonomy): domain Eukaryota; kingdom Metazoa; phylum Arthropoda; class Insecta; order Hemiptera; family Aphididae; genus Pemphigus; species Pemphigus obesinymphae. The sequence goes on along the minus strand of JAIPRL010000255.1, from coordinate 40,105 downwards.
TACGTTTTCTATACAGTAGTATTTATTTAACGTCTTGAACTTTTATTTTTTAGAAACTATGGTTTGAAATATTAACGTAAAATTCGCCAAGAATAAAAATAAATATTGTAACCAATTGGTGCGCCTTTATTATAATAATTTTATATAAAATATTGCGGCACCACAGAGATTCGGAGTAAATTGTACAAAACCTCCACCATCTTATCACAAGAAAAGAGAAAGAGAAAAAAATATTGATGACTTTTGGATTTTATTTTATTTATTAACTTTTTTTTAATGTAGAACATTATTTGTGTACAATTATACATATAGAGTACTGGTTTATATTATGACTTCACATTGTCTGATAAAATATTACACCCTATGAATATATAATTAACAATAGTTTTAAACACATTAAACCATAATAATTTAGGCAAATTAGTAAAAAAAATTCAAAATATATATTTCCTGTTAGGTTTATATAGGTAATGAATACGTAATACATTATACAGAGTGAAATTTTTATCACCGAAGTGAAGTATAATTAATGTTAATGACAATTTTTTCAGAAAGTTATTTAAATACACAATTTAAATTTTTATAATTGGAGTACTTGTAGATAATTTATATACATAAAATAAAGCCCAAATGTACAAAAATTGACTTTTAATTGATAGCAATGTAAGTATTGTATTCAGTGCCAGCATAGGGGAAGGAGACACCCTAAATTTTTGAAAATAGACGATTTCTTATTTTTGAACATGACCTTTTTTTTTTTTGCTTGATTATTTTATCTTTTTGGAATGGAATCAATTTACTCTATAGGAAATAGTGAAATATCTCCTATTTAATTTTTTATGCTTATTTACGTTTTATTTACTCGTTTTAGGTATATTAAGCCCGTAAAATATATCTTGCACCAGGCCCCGCAAATTCTCGTTCCCACACTGATTGTTGTATTGCTTAGAATAAAAAGTAAATTTTTGTGAATTTGGGTTTTATTTTATTTATACACAGGCCATTCTTAGCCCCCCCCATATTTTTAAGCTTCCTCTTTGAATTATTTTAATGATGGTTTTAGTTTTTCTTTCAAATATACTAGTACAGTTAGTGGGGCCCAAACCTCCCTTGAAATTTTTTCTTATTTGTACCATTGGTTAAAACTATATTCACTCTGGATTTTCAAATGGCAACCTATGATTGACAATTACGAGTACGAAAGTTGTGAATCCACAACAATAAAAAGTGATACGGATACGGGACTATTTTTAAATTGTTATATGCATGAAATCTCATAAAATACAAAACCCCCCAAAAAAGTAGCCGGGCTAACATCCTCCTGATGCGTATTTTTATATCCTTTATTTCACAGAAAGAACACAATTCCGGTTAAAACGTTTGGGAGATATATACCTACATAGAGTGCAGGTTCCAGTACCTCGAGGCTCGAACAGTTATACCTTCCAGTTATCTATAATAATTATTGTTATCCGCGTGCAGAGCGGGAACAGTGATTTTACAGCACTTCAGATGCAACTGCAAACTACAACTGCCGAGGTCAGCTGCTGTTGCCCACATTATACGCTCTACGAGCATAACATTGGTTTTTTTTTTCGCGACCGCAGAAAATACATCTATACGCGTATATAATATACGGCCTATAACAGCTATATATGTATATAATATATATATATATATATATACGTACGATCAACGTGTAATGATAATATTATTACAAACTTCTGCAGTTACGGCGCGATAAGTGCAACAGCGGTCGGCCCGGTGGGAAAACCGCGGGCGCGTCGATATGCTCGCATGTGGCGAGGGGGGGGGGTCTTCTCACTAGTCACTCGACCGCAGAAACGAGAAAAAGAAAGAGAGAAAAAAGTACGACGCATCGGAAATCGGATATCAATATTACAATAATAATAAATAATAATTGCGTCTGGCTTCGAGAGACGGATATACCTAACGCGGATAGAGAGACGGTACTAATAATAATAATAATAATAATAATAATAATATTAGTATTGGCGTATGTTTTTTTTTTTTTCTGATTATTATTAACGTCGACGGTTGCCACGGCCGACCGACCGTGCGCAAAGGACGAGCGGGACGAGGCGCGGCGTTTGTGTGTCGAGTGTGTCTATGAGCGCGCGCGAACGTGTTGCAATGGCGCGACGACGTCGACGGCGACCGTATAGCGCTGGCGAGACGTGACCGCCGCGGCGCGTCGGAGCGGAGGGAGTTCGGTCTGGCGGCCCCGTCCGTGCATGTGTATGTGTGTGTGTGTGTGTGTGTGCGGGGAAGGTTAGCCGGCCCGCCAAGGGTCAACAACCGGTTCTCAATCGTCGGCGTTTTTTTTTTCTCTCCATATCATACACTTATGTGTATTATAGAGAGAATATACACACACATATATATATATATAGTTACACAATACCGGACTATCCTCCGTCACCACAGCCGCGAACGTCGCCTATAATTTTAGCTCTCTCGCGCGCGAGGATAAAAGTACGGGTCAGCAATAATAAGTATAGATATATTATAATATATGCGTATTATAGGCGTGTAACTCGATAGTATATATACAATAATATACATAACATTATAAGGCGACTGCAATCACTGACGGGGGCCCACAGGGCCTCGAAAAAATATTTTTGGGATTAAATTTTGCATAATTTTGGAGACAATTTATGCGAACGGTGAATGTTCATTACCATTTTTTTTTTCTGCTCATTTCCATCACCTTTCGGATGCGATTTCGTAAAACCTGAGTCTGCATACAGTTTGAATCCCATATCCAAGTCGAATCCGAAAAAATAATTAAATTCGTATAGTATATAGATTATAGACCTATATAGTGATATGGCAACTACGAGGATAATATTTTAGAGAATGATGATTTCCTTCACTGCATCGATGCGAACCAAGAATGGGCCATTGCACTACCTATACTGATTTGACCGGAAACTTTTCCACGTATCAACATTGATAAGATTACTAAAAACTAAAAAGGAAAAAAAATCAAAAAAATCTTTACCTTTTTTGTGTACCTATACGGGCCTAAGACGTATAGAACCATATTATTATAAAATACCCAATAGGGCGTTACAGTGTGGAAACGGTAATTGAAAAGTGAAAACACTCAATATCCTTATACAGGGCTATGCAATTAGATTTTTTTTTAGTTAGTTGTTATACTTATGCCGGATTGCATGAAAACAGTTCCGTAAACTGTTAGCACGAGAAAAGTTATCGGTTCTGTATATTACAAGTTATAGAACGAATTGCGTTTCATGAAAATATTGTAAATAGTATATATTAATGAGGTTTACTTGGTGAACGGTATATACACATTTTAGTCTTATCAAAGATAAGATATTTTTTTTGTTATGGTAATTTCAATTTTATTGTTTGTTATAATTTAAATCCATAATTTTATTTGTGTTGACCATACGAACTAAGATTATGTATATATATATATAATCTTAGTTCGTGGTGTTGAATAATCATGTTATCTTCATCAGACTCGTAAGACAAAGATGAAAATGATGAGTTTCGACATCATAATATATATTTATACAATTTAAAAAATACTCAATATAAAATAATCTTTATTAAAAATATTTATTAAATTGTACGGTGGTTTTGATTGTTGTTTGTAAATATGAAAATTATGCGATAACAAAATTAGAATTAAATGATAAAGACACTGAACATAGTTCTGTAAATTATACAGAATCGAAATCGAATCTACAACTTATCGATTTAAAAACCGTATATTTGATAACATCTATAAAATTTACAGAACTGATAACGAATTATCGGTTCTGCAAATTTTCATGCAACTCAGCATTTAGTAAGCAATACAACTTTTTTTTCTTAAATGGCAACCCCCCCCCCATTTCGACCATTAGTTATATTTCCCATGAATTTTAATGGCCAAACAATTTTACTAAGTCCAAATTCAGCAGAGATATGACAATTTAAAGTTACCTATTCAATATTCAATATGGTCATACATTATATTTCATACTGTATTTTTCACAATATTTAAATAACTTGGATTTCATTATTCTCTACCATTTATTGTATTTTATCGGGCATTTTAAACTTTCGGCTTAGCCGCTGAAGACGGACAACACTTCCCATATGTATTTAGAGGCTTGTATATTGTCTTATATAATACATATATATATATATATTATATACAGATATTATCGTTAAAAATAAAAATCCAGCCCTTTCAATGGTGAGTTTACACTCTAATCGAGCGTAAACGCGATAAATTGAGACTTGATATTATTATGACGGTGTCGAACGCCACCGAGCTACTAGTCGGCGGTAAAACGAGTGTGGACGCGGGCGCGGCGTACCGTCGACGATGACGACGGTATGCATAAAAATAATATTATATTATATAATACGAAACCTCGCATTCTCCCGCTGTGCGGTGAAGAGTGGTGAGCGTGGGACGAAAATATCGTGAAGAGTACATTGCGGGGCGCATGCGGTTCTTGTAAAAATACGTTATGCGCTCTTCTACCGAGCACGGTCGTTGTCTCGTGTTACGCGGCCTAATAGCCAAGAGTCCGAGAGACGGACTCACATACAATACATTATATGACGGGTAATAATTATTATTATTGTGATTACAATATTTAGTATTGTTTATATAAACGATAAGAAAGAACTGTCTATAATATAGTATATTGTCTCCGGTCACACAATATAATTGTAATTATTGTATATTATATTATCAGTTTATATATTATTTATTAGAGAGCATAAACATATTAAATTTGACATTTGATAATAATGTACAATATTATTTTAAGTACGCGTACGTCTACGTCTGGCGATTCATCGATTAGGTCCCATTAAGAAAACATTATATAGACATTATAATATTATATAAGACTTATCGACAAAAACCCAGGAACACTAGATAATTTTTTTTTTATTACTTATATAGGCGATCGGAATTTGCTGGATTTCACTTACGTCGAACGTTTGGAAAATGGTCGATTGTGAATAATAAAAATGATAATCCAAACCGCAGGAGAAACGACGTTAAAACATAATAATATGTAATGTGGTCGTTAGGTACTTGACCAGTGAACATGCACAATTTAGCGGTATGTATTTATAATATTATACGCACGTGTATCGTAAAACAAAATAGCTTATTGTTTTCGTATTCCCTGATGCGATTCATCGCGGGAAAACGAAAGTCGACGCAGAAAATTAAAATAATACTCGGATATTATAGTGTGCGTCTTCTATACGATATTATTATTACATGTACGCGGAGGAGCATACTTTCTGCAGGCAGGTACAGTGGCCGGCGCGCGGGGCTCAGGCACCGAGTACGTCTAATTTTGGACCGCGGCTATTTCTGCCAACACGGATTGCTGGCCGATCGCTCTGCTTTCTCGGTCCGCGTAAGGCCGGGGCACAATCACCACACACCGCCGCCGCGCGCCGCACAGTGATGCCGAAGTCCACGCAGAGGTCGGGCCACTTTTTCGAAAAACGTGGCAACAGGCTTATACGATATATTCTATAATCTAATAGGTACACATTGTACAGAAATGTGTTTTTCGAGGACAGTTTTCAACCAATACTGCGCGTATGGAAATCGGAAGGTGAAATGGAGAATGATACAATAACGGCATATTTATAAGTGAATTTAAATGGAAACAATATTGCAGTGTCGTAAATATTCAATTAAAAAAAAAAAAAAAAAACTACGTTATGTTGAGTAAAAAATAAATATAAAACTAAAAGTCAACTGTTGAGGACTCTATTTTTGGGAATAATTTGCGCAATAATATGCAGACCATATAATATGTCGTCGTAGCATATAATATATTATATCTTGGGTGCAACTCCTTGTAAGTGTAACTCTTTTTAAGTGAGACTACTTGTAAGTTCAACACCATTTGAGTGCAAAACCTTGAATTTTTAACCCTATTTGAGTGTGCCACCTTGTAAGTGTAACTTTTTTTTGAGTGAAATACCACATAAGTGGAATTATTTTTGAGTGTAATTCGTACACCTCGAATTGTGTATTTTATCGGGATCCGGAATAGTCAGCGACTGAAGTTTTTTAAGAAATAATGCTGTTAATTAATTAATTTTAAATACATTTCGTCTGTGGCGGGATCTGATGTTCGCTTTCTAGAAGATAGTATTAAAAAAGTGTTTCTGTTGAATAAGTTGACAAAGTAGATAGGAAATTCAAAAATGTATTGAAATTACTATACTCGGATTTTTATAAAAACTCGCGTAACGGCTTTCACACAACATACATAAATTATATTTAATAATAATGTTGAAAAATACCACAGTAATATAATATGTGTATAATAAAAAATAGTAGATACCTACCCTGTATATTATGTGAATTCGTTCGGACTTATCGTCCTGAGTTTTTATACATGTGGAAATGTTTGAAAGTCCTCCCGATAAAAGTTCCCCTGAATGTATTATATAAATATAATTAAAATTGTGAAAAATACTACGCAAGTCCGAAGTTTGAAATTCATTACTATGAGTTATAAAAAAATATGGCAAAGATACCTATTACCTACTATGTGAATCAGTCGGTCGGACTTATCATCTCGGTTTTTTTTATAAAACTATTGTCCCCAAACGGAAATCTACGAATACCCGAAAAAAAATATGAACTTGGCACAGGGTACTATTAAACGTAATTCGAACAGAAAAAATTTAATAAATATAATAATAAATACTTCATAATAAAAGTTCTAACGATAAGAAAAAGTATTAAGATTTCGTTAACATATTGAATATATCGGATAAACATTAAAAACTCGTTATCTTCGCGAACGCACGAGATAGAGAAAAAAACCAGATCGGCCTAATGGGATTCGAACCGGTGTACCCGTATCGAAACTTCGTTTAGCAATCTACGCCTTATACCACCTTGAAAATTTCTCGTATTTAAGTATTCAGATAACGGATGGTATAGTATTTTGGCTCATAATATAGGTACCTACACATATTCAGAACGAACGTCTCGGTTGTACAGGGACGATTCGTAGACAAAGATGTTTAATTAGGCGTTAAAACGTCCGACCAATCTGAACCCGACCTCCACGGAATCGAAAAAGGTCGCAAACGCCGATTTCGAGAGTTCGGTGTGATAAGACGACGGTACCAAAAATGCTCAAGCGAAACGGTTTTCTTCCGTGCGATCTATAGGGTGACAGAGCGTATATGGTGTATAAATAAGCTTCGCATCTTCGGAAAGTCGAAATACGGACCAACGGAAAACGGAAAAATCGTAAATCCAAATCACGACAGCGATAAAAACGAAAAGAAAATACCCACGCGGCCGCCGGTATGGAATACAGTCCGAGGAATTAAATAAAAATCGTAAAGTTTTCTCTTCCACGAAAAACCGTTTATTCCGAGTTAGCATATTATTTAATAAGGTTATGCAGATATTATCAAATAAATATATATAGGTATATCGTTACACACTAGGCATTTTTTATATGCTTAAACATAGTTTTACAATTGGCGTGATTTTTAGATCATTTTGTAATGTAAACCATTGTCCCAAGCTGAAAATTGAATGAGTTACCTACACTTTTTTACAACAAATTTTTTGTTCAAATGAAATTTGTTATTATAATGTTCAAATTAATAAAAAAAATCATCTCGATTTTGAAAAAATACTGCAGGCTGAAATTATATAAATACATACATCAATCCAACTTTATATATATACAAAAATACACTTATGTAGGTATACTAGGTACCTATATAAATAGTTGCCGTAAGATTAAATTACTAAATTAATAATTTCGGCGAAACGAGATTCTGTAAAATACTAACTTAACCAAGATTACAATTGGAAATAGAGGTACGATTCAAAATTAAACATACCCCATTGCGTAAACACTCGTCTTTTCTTAGGTGTGCAAGTATACAAATAAACATGGTTGTTTAATTTTTGTATATCAGCCGATCGTAAAAATTTCTCCTGAGCGTAAGGCACTCACATAAAACTACGGACTCGCCCAAAATACAAAAATTCAATATATACGAGGACGCACTTTACTAGGATATTATCCCCGAAATTTGGCGTTCAATAAGATTCTGTTACGTCAATATTCAGTTGATACTATACACACATAATATTACAATATTGTGTATAAAACATATGATATGATATAAATCTATACTAACCGTTATTATAGGCACAACTTCCAGTACTTCCGACCTTCCATTATATAAGCATGATATTGTAAAACAGCACAATCTTTGACTCAAATCTATTTTTATTTGACAATATACTACATAACAAAAATATATAAAATATATGTATGTATTTATTTATTTAACAAATGCGCACCAGAACCAAAAATAAATTAACAATTTATATAGCCGCACAGTCATCACGAAGGCGCGGTGACTCGATCACATACGGCAGCATACTCACCACCATAGCATAAGTAAATAGGCATGTCAGTTAGATGACACAGCGCAGAAAATGTTCTTCGGACATGGAATAAACGACAAATTCATGGAAAAATTATTTCCGGTTAAATTTAAAATTATCGTAATATTGTTATGAATTAAAATATCTATTAATAAAACACTTGTATTATCATTTTATTTATTCAAGACGTGTTTCACCTTTGTACATATATTATTACGGTTAGATATTTTTGTTATCGTTTATTCCATGTCTGGGGAACATTCGTAGTGATAGCGAAAATGGAATTTTGACATGCCTATTTACTTATGCTATGCTCACCACAAAATCCCAAGGTCATATGAAGATTCTACTGCTATATGTACTTATCAATGTAATATATATATACATTTCATATTTACACATTTTATTATAATTTGTGAACTCATGGGCCCCCCACACCAATTTGTTCAGTGAGGCTTATATTATGCAGAAATAAATAAATACCTATACCTATATTTATATTATAGTTTATAATAATGTAATATTTACACATGACAACCAAAATACTATTGAAGCGTATCTTCTCGAAAATATCCGATTACTTCTATACGTTTTTGCAAAATATATAATCGTTCTTTTTTTTTTATCGTCGATATAATTAAATAAATTCCATGTGCTCGATGAGAAGGTATGTGTAATATAAAAACCGGTACCCATGTGTGTCCTCGAGATGATATTTATTTAATACATTTTTCCCTCCTGCAAACAACGCGCGCTACAAGGGACGGCAGAAGCAGGGAAGAAGAAAACGCGTAAGTATACCGCACACCCACGGGCAAAATAAACCGGTTGTCCACACTTCATTGCGCGCGTGAGCGCTTATTCTATTGTAGTGAAATTCCAATTGTGAAAAAAAAAAAAACAATAATTAAAATCCAATAATACAATTATGACCCGTTACATTTTTTATTGTTCAAGCATACCGTTTAAATTAAATACGTAATATTATTAATATAGGTAAGTACTTATTTAAATACCAATATGTATACATAACTTCAATATTTCGTATCCGTTATATAATATTCGTTTATATAGATACTGTATTACGCTTCGGACCACCAAAACTATCAATGTGAATATATGGTCACCGCCACACGCTATAAACGTTACCGCATATTATTTTCAATATAAGCACTAAACTAACGTTAAAGGACTTGTATGACTGTATAATAAGGGTCGTCTCTACATTGTTACAGCCCTGTGTATAATATATACATAATATTTATACGTGTTTTGTATAATACGCATTCCTCACTGAGGAACGTAAAAAAACGCGAAAAAATCGAAAATGTCTCAAATTTCCCGATTATACCGTATCATTCTTGATATTATCACGGATATGTATCGTGGTGAGCGTTTATCGTCGAAAGTATAATTGTGGGGGAGGGGGGTTGACTGGATCTCCGGTATTCGAAACCGGTATTAGAAGCCAGTAAGGGTCGAGTCGCAGTTCGTGTGTCCCGTGAAGGCGCAGCGTATGTCGTCGGCAAAAACTTTTGCGGGGGGCCGGAAGTACGCGTATACCGACGCGGCTGCTAAAAGGAATTTGGCAATGCACGGTTTTTATAATAAAAAGGCAAACTATATATAAATGAATGATAACGGACAATGAAGCAAAGTACCTATAGTAGTATACAATAATATAATGGGGTATACGGAAATATGAGGTAACCCGATACACGTGGGTATATCTCCTTCCCTGGACTTTGTGTACAGTGCACAGGAGCTGCTCATGTAAACATTATGTCGACGGGGAAAACGCCATATTATATTATAAAAGCAGTGACAACAGCATCAGCTGACACGAGGAGAAAAAGAATGAGTCTATTCGATTATGAAAATTCGAAAATCACACACAAATGGCCCAATGCACATTCACTACTTGTCTACTACACATAATAATACAAGTAAGTATATACGTGTGTACACAGTAAATAATACGATATAGTCGACGTTCCTAAAAAGGATATTTTTCCGTCATTTTTCCCACTGGCCATTCACCTGAGCCGTTAGACCTGTTCGGCACCTCCTGCTACACATGCACACAAAACGCCGCGTCCGCGTCACTCTCTCTCTGACATGTTCACGTATGTTCGTGTTCCCGTCATCGTCGTCTCCGCCTCTCTCGGTCTTCATTACATTATTCTACCCAATAAAAACGTATTATTATTATTATTTTTACTGTGATTCCTGTTTCATTCTACACTTACCACCGACTGCACGTATGTACTCACTCGATACATTAAAGTGGTGCAGGGTAGGAAGGGCAAGGCGGGTTCCCTTTGATTTGTTGTAAGCGTCGCAAAAAAAAAGAAAAAAAATTCAACAACACGACGACTATGACTTAACGCAACACCGACAACAATAATAACAATAATGGCCCCCAATCAACCTGTCATAACCGCGAGGCGGAGGCGGCCGGTTCGCGGTTGTAGAGACGAAAACACAATAATAAACGAGAAAAAAGGTAAAAAAAAATACATCAAAATATAATCATAATAAATAATACAAAACACGGAGATCCCTTCAATATACAATATTATATTATTGTTTACGATTTGTATTGTTTATGATGTCATACCGGGTTTACACCGGTTGCAATTTTTCCCAATTTTGAACAGTATAATAGTACCTATTTATATATTTTCAAGCCCCCCACCCCTATTGGAAAATCCTGCGAACGCCACTGTATATAATATAAAAAATACAATTTGTCACGTTAACACCTGTTTACACCAAGTAGAGAAAAGTTGCCAAAAACAAAAACAAAACAGAAATCCTAAAAAATTTGATGTTTACCGCCTTTCAAGCGAACACGAGAATGTATATCCTGGAGTAACACGAATATTATGTCGCCAATTTGAAGTTGTTTTCATTTTATCTTCCATTAGCTGGAAAACCGAATGTTGATGTTTTGTCGAACTATTGTAAACCCGGCACTAGATTTACACCGAGTCGACAATACAAGAAACCAACACAAATTTAAAATTTTAGAGTAAAAAAATGAACACCAACAAATTTGAAACTTTTCAATTATCGGTCTACCAATATTGTTGTCTTTATGGCTAGAAAATTTTTTTCCAATTGTTTGCTTTTACAAATGTTTTCCATGCTAGTGTGTATACCAACCACACCGCCGTTGTCGCGTTTTTATTTTCCACGATCACATATTTTTTTTCAAAATTATATTTATAAGTAGGTACCTGGTACCTACTTATTATTCGCCCATATTATACTAGTATTAAGTATATCATATTATTAGCTCTTACTAATTATATCAAACTACTATAGTGCCGTATGCACTGTGCAATATATCAACTCATGTTCAAACACACTGATATGATAATAAAGTAATGACTATCACTGACTATAATCCTGCAACAGGATTTTTGCTGGAACATAAGTGTTTAGGCAAAAACTTCTCATGGCTGTAAAACAGGTTTTTTTTCTTTAAAACTTCTTCTCTTCACATCCGATTTATTGTTATTTTTTGGCAGAATCGCTATTTAGAAAAAGAATACATTTTTGATATCTTATATGAATTCTATATTTAGCCCAAAAATAGTAAAAACGTCAATTGTCTAAAATTATAGACGTATATGATGCCTATATTAAACGTATGAAATGCTTGTTTTATCCATAGATCTATAATTAATTAGACAGCATCTTCCTCACTCCAAACTATTGAAATAACTCAAACAAGATGTGATAAACTGAAAAGTGTATTGTGGTAGAAAAATTACTATATATTGCAGTTCATTCTAGGGATATTTTAATTTTTATAACATTTTAAATGCAAATAGGACAAAAACATTGGTAATAAAGGAATTTATGGATAACAGGAGTAATTACTACAAATTCCATAGAACAAACGAGTGAAAAATGTATTTTTTCTTCCGTATGGTTTTCAGCTTATCACATGTTGTCTGAATGGTTTTGGCTCTAAGTGCGGTCCATTTAATTAATAAGGTCTATAATTTTAACTTTTATCCAATAATATAAAATTATAATATACCTACATAGGTATCTAGATATTCGCCTATAAGCCCTAAATCAACTACCTTTCAGAAGGCGCACCTATACGATAATGATTGTAATGTTATCGTATTATCACGGTTATTATTATTTTATTATCTCTTTCATCGGTCCATAAACACGTTTTTAATCGACCATGACGTTATGTCATCGTTAAATATCTTTAAAAAAAATTTAAACAATTCCTTATAGAGACAATATTTTATACGTTTAACTTATATTAATTCTTAATAAATTCTAAAGTTAAACTATAGATGGAAATTTTTCAAAAGTAAATACAAAGCTGAATTCTGTTTTTTTTTTTTTTTTAATGCAATTTTAATATAATAATATATTTAAAACATTGTTTTGATGTTAAAACCCAAAGAGGCTATATATGTTAATGTATATGGGTACCCAGTACATGTACAGCGAAAATTGAGTGACTTTTTATGGGCTTTCAGAAAAAATATCATCACGCGATTTATCACTATTTGCCGGCCGCCGGGCGTAGGTGGATTCCTTGTCGACGCCAGCGGCTTTCGATCATAAGTAAATGTAATACTTATAATTATTATTATTATATGTTACACTTCGGAATTTTGTGAAAAATTCGTCTGAAATACGACGTATGTACGATAATAAGTTACGATGACAGTTATATAGGTAATAAGAAATAAAACGCACACAAGCACAAATTCCTATATATTATTTGCCTGCCGCTCGATATAGAAAATATTCGTACATACAAAAACAAAATGAAACAGTTCTAATTAATCGCATATAAAACATATTGCAGATTAAACTATAAATCACTCTTCTGTAGAAAACAATTATTTCAATAAATACCCTTTCTAGGAATATTTATATGAAATCTTGATTTTTCAGCGACCTTCGTTCGAAATCAAATTTTCCACTACGGCCTCGTCAAATCGTCACGCGGGCATGTCATATCTCAACGATATACATACAGAAATAGATTTTGACTTGTTTTCAGTTAATCTACCATATAAGAAGTTAAAATAAGAATTTTGGAAAATTGAAGTTATGGACGTAAATTGAAAAACAAATAGGTACGGGTTGGGTTTCTTTACTACATTTTATGTGATGAAAAGATTTCGGTTTTGATACTTCATCGTTCTTAAACATTCGAGTACAATATATCGGTGGTCACACGCGAGTAATGATTCCCTGGTATATCAGAACATCCATGCAAAACCACCACCATTTTTATCGAGATGTTTTTTTTTTTTTTATCGGGGTGTCTCGGGCTCGTCAAAAAAATCCTCTCCTCAATCGATTCCGTCGTACAGCGAATTTTCCATTAGCGGATATTGGACGCGACGACGACCACCTGTACACGGTGGCCGCGACGGCGGTCAATAAACGCAACGATAAAATATATCAAAAACAATAGTTTCGTCGTGGGCCAGAGACACATATAACAGATATTAGGCATATTATACAGGAACGGGGGAGTATTTCAACGATAACGAAAGTCGCAGTCGTGCATTATTTATGGTGTAGGATGCATTTATCGTACGACATTATTATTCCGTTTGTCGTATACACAATAATAACATATTAAACACACGTGCGGCACAATAGGAGTGTTTATAAGCTCCGAGAACAAACGTGTAGCCGTCCTTGGCTATAATAAAAAAAAATAATAATAATATATCTCACGTTAGTCAATATATGCACAAGCACACATAAACCGAGACGAGTGCAAGTAATACGCGATTTTTTTTTAATTTTTCGTTCAAGCGTTTGTTGTTGCTCGCCGCTGCCCTAGCGACTATATTACAGCCACAATACAGCGCCCCGCCCGATATTATGTCGTCGTCGAACACCACGACGTCACCGCGTAATCGCCGCCACACATGTACCTACCCGATATCAACAATAATAATAATAATAATAATAATAATAATAATAAATAATAATAATATTATTATTATATGTGACCTTGTCATGGTCTCTACACGCGATATTATAAACATACACCAAACTCGCCCGTCTGAGGCGACCATTTAATGCATGTGTGTATATTATTACTATAATATAGGTAATAGGTACCTATCATTTTTTTTATATATATAGTGTATAATCAATGATATTATTGTCCTCTTTCGAGTGATTATTCTGTTCTACGAATTGTATGTGATAGTGAGCAATCTATATGCTATATATTATAATCAATGGTACTATTATTATCATCGTTTTTTCTATCTGTTGACGAGCACACGGCATATAGGCATATACTTCGGGTTAAAACGCGATTTTTATCGCTGTATACTCGTATATAGGTATAGAAATACTACGACGTGTCGATTGCGTCGCATTATGATAATCCGGTGTCGCGTGTGCCAATAAATACATATGGGCGCAAATAAGAAGAAGAAGAAATAGAAAAAAATAAGAAGAATTCCCGGCTCGAAAATACTGCATTTTACCAGGCGTAAAAATGAGAAATTTCGACCACTTTATCATCTTGATTAGATAGCTGTTTGGTGTGTCGTGGGTGTACCGGTTCGGTTCCATTCCGCCGATTCGATTTTTTGCGATTTTTTTTTTCTCGATCTCGGCGTCCGCCGAGATAACACCGAATGTTTTATCCGATGTAATATGCGGAATGTGGACGAAATCGAAATAGGTAAATTTTCTTATCATTGCAGCAACTTTTATTATTTAGTACCTTGGTATATTTATCTTGGTATTTAATTTTTTTTTTTTCATTACGTTCGTTTTACCGAGTATCTACCTATTAGGTATAGTATACCTAATAGGTAGATATTATAAGGACCCTGCCCAGTAGCGAAGTGCATCCACCAATACTGACACCCGACGAGCGAAGTGCTTCCACAACCTACTGACCGGCTTTTTTTTTTATTTTAGATTGTTACCTAAATAATTTAATTTCTTTCTTTGGCGATTATATTTTATTCTTGGCCACGAGGACAATGTCGCAGATTTACGGTGTTGTGTGAACGGTCGTTGACTTCCCCGAGAGTTTCGGTGTTTGCACTCTACCGAACACTATACTTTATGAAAAAAAAAAAAAAACCGAACAAGATTGTTTTTTTCGTTTTTGTTTTTGTAGTTTATAATACGCCAGAATAGGCCGGTTCGGTGGATTTCGCGAACAAGTTCCTATAGCGCGCCGGCAGCGTAACAAAACCCGTCGATGTCGCCGGGCGCACGCGCGAGCGCATGGAAGAACATTGTCGTTCGCGCGAAATACTCGTTTGACCGCGAATTTCACAACGGATGACAAACACGTGCATAACCCGCGGCCGAGTGCACAATATTACACATTATTAACAGGCGGCATGCACACGCCAATTAGCATCGAATGTCACGGGAAACAAACGACCACCGGCATGGAATGGGGGAATGAGCAAACCAAACAAAAATTCAATAAATAAAAATGGCCAACGCCAACAGTTGCGAAGAGGCGTAAAATACGGACGCAAAGGTCGTGTGGAGCCGGACTTAGGATTTTTATTTTTATTTTTTTCCCGTTCAAAAGCAATATATATATAATAATTGCATATTATACGGGACGGCCCCGTAGCTGAAACCTGTAGCAATCGCTTGCGCCGACACGCGAATAAGGGTCGGGGGGAAACGTCACGGCGCAGCGTAAACTATTTTTGACGGGGGTGAAAACACCTCCACGGAAATTGTGGCCGGGCCCCCGTTAACAATACAATACGTGCAAACTATTCGTCGGAAATTATGCAGTATACACGCGTATTGTCGATTTCTTACCATTATACGAGATAAGTATTTACGTCTCGTCGTCTGTCAGTTAGTTAATTTTCAATAATATTTTAATTTTTTTACCCCACCTCCCACTGGCCATAATATATTATATTATTATTCAGCGATGGGCGTCTTACCTGTTTCCGTTTTCGCGTAGAAAAATGCACCGTGGACGATTCATCGATCTGCTCCTTGAACGCTTCGAACAAGTTTACCACTTCCGCGTAGTCCGGGTGCCCGTGCGACACCTTGACGTACGCCTTCCAGTTCTCGCGCTTGTAGCCCCAGTGACACGAGTTGGTGCCCGTGAACCGGTGTATGTGGTTGACAAACCGCTGGGGTGCAAACAACGCCTTGCACTCGACGCATTGTATGCACGCGGAGCACTTTTCCGTATACAGTTCGGGCATGCACACGCCCCGTGTCTTGCCGAACACGTCGTGGAACACTTCGAACGAGAACGTGACCACGTCGTCCGGGACCGGGGCTGCGGGCGGCGGCACCCGGTGGAGCAGCGCGAAGCACAGCCGCTCGGCGTTGGTCTTGGTCATCAGACCGCACGACGGCGCCGTGGCCGGCAGTATCTGGCAGTGCTTGAGCATGTCCAGCTGTTCGGGCGTGCACCGCGAACAGTAGATCCGGAGCTCGTCGCACACCTGGTTGATCTGGGTGAGCGTGAAGTCTCGAAGCACCGTGTTCAGGATCTGCGGCAGGCACAGCCGCATCTCGCCGCCCACCATGAAGCACGCGATCTTCTCCCATTCCAGTTCCGTCTCGAACAGCTCGCAGCCCGACTGGTCCGGTACGTACAGGACGGGGTGCAGCGGCAGCGGGGCCGGCACCGGGGTCTTCCGGCCGCTAGACTCCGAGTCGCCGCCGACACCGCCGCCGCCCCCCGCGTTACTGCCCGGCAATGTCATCGGCGCCTTGGGCGAACATACGGCCACCGCGGCGCCGGCCGGTTCGTCCAGCACGGAGTTGGGTCCCTGCAGACTTCTAGGCGCACTCAGCTGATACGTCTTGAGCACTTTTTTGATGTGCGGGTTGTTCACCTGTTGTTCGTTGTGGTTATCGTCTTCCATTTCAAAGGTGCGCGGTGGTCAAGTCCGTGGTGTCGTATATATATATATGAGAAAAGAAACGTGTTATTGACGCGCGCACTCGGTACGAATACGTTTTACGCACTGATATTAGGTCCGCCCGACATTACGGTGTCGATGTTGATGACGTCTCTGCGTTTATTACTATTATTATTATTGCTAGACGGTGACGACGACACTCATCATATCGTCGCGACAAACGCATAAACATGGTCGTCGTACGCGGACGATCGCGCGAAGACAATCACCGGGACGACGGCACGGGTCCCGGCTGAACCGCGTCAACGACAACATCAACGACGGTACGGTCTGCAGCTGAGGAGGCGTGAAAAACGCGATAACACTGTGCGCGCATACTATGGGTAACACGCGCGAGGAAACACTACTATGTTATGATGTATAAATAGGTAGTAAATGAACGAACCACCGAATAATAATAATACGATAGAAATAAAAAATAAAAAAAATACTTATATAGTCTATATAGGTATAATAACACACGTGCAAAAACTATTTTATCTTGTAAATATTATAAAAATTTGAATATATTGTCGTATACGAGAATGGGCGCGAACGCACGCATAATTAATATAGGTAGGTATCATCTGTCGCGCGAAAAAAGCACACGCGTGTAAAAGTTAAAACAAAAAAAAAAAATCAAAATAAAATTATATTAATATAGAATAATATGTATAAGCGTATAGTTAAAAAAATATTTGTATATATGTACCTATATATGTATATATATATATATATATAGATAGATAAATAGAGCGAGAGACTCGACGGAGAAAAGAACAAAACGAACGCACGGACGGACACGCGCGCGTACACTAGACGAATGACTGTGCGCGACTACGGCGGCGGCAATGTAGTAATATTGTAGCGGCGGCGGCGGCGGCGGCGGAGGTGCCGTGACCGAGTCGAACGTAATAGCGCTGCTAGCCCCCCGACCGGCGGCGACGTCGGGCACGCAGACAACGACGGCGGCGACGCACACGCATCGAAAAACAGAGTGGGAACACACCGGCGCGGCGCGTCGAGAGAGAACGGCGCTAGAGGCGGCGGGACGGAGGGCACCCGCAATGTTACAAGAGTGTGTGCGTCACGATGGGCCGGGCGGTACGGTAGCAGCGGTGGCGGTGGCGACGGCGACGTTGGCAGACGTCGAGACCAGACATAGGGTGGCGGACGATGGTGGCGGCCGCTTCGCGTCGTATATTATGATATGCGCGCGCGCGCGCGTGTGTGTTTATGTGTGTGTGTGTGTGTAAAATTTGTTTACGAGTGCGCGCGCAACCGTCTAGTCGAAATCCGAAATGGTTCGTCCGTCGCATCGTATTTATTATTATTATTATTATTATTATTATTATTGGTTATTTACTGTTTATTATTATTTTCATTTCGGTAATAATAATAATCAAACGGTCCGTCGCCGACCGTGCACAAATATTTATTACGAATGGCGAAATAACGACCACTGTTATTATGCGAATAATTTACGGACGCCGTGAAAATCATATTATATTTAACGCGTGTTGTTTTTTACGTCTCGTGTTTCCCGGCCCGTTTTTCGCCCATAACGACAATATAAAAATATATATTATATAACGAGTAAATGTTCTTGTTGTTATTTGTCGTAGTGTAATGAAATGTTATAATCATAAGTGCTCTGTACACGAGATATTCCTCTCTCGGCAATGATAACGAATTAATATAATATGATCGTAAACGCACGGGACGAGAGAAAGAGTTGTTGTGCGTTTCGGGCGTGTCACGCCTCGCGCGCGCACGCCGACTTTGCGCGCTAGTGTGTGTGCGTACGGGGCCGGTGTGTGTGTGTGTGTGTGTGTGTGTGTATGTGCGCGACCGCTGTCGGGACGCCAGACGCAGACGTCGGCGAAAAAATATTACCGAACGTTGACCTTTCGTCATCCTGGTCCGGCGGCGACGGCAACGACGACTAATAATATAGCCGCCGTCAGCGGTCACCATATTTATAACATGACATACCTACACAATAATAATAATAATAATAATAATAATAATAACATATAACAACAACAACAACAACAACAACAACTATTTACTATTTTATTATTTATGACTACCCGTTAGTGTAGTCTTATATACGCTGTGCATATTTTCGATTACACCGTATTATCATAATTTATAAATATTTTTACGACCGATTACTACCTCGTACTTCTTTTGCCGGGGACCCGTCCCGAAGACAGATTTTTGTGGTCGGCAACAACGTGTAATGAGCAGAAAAAAAAGTTTATCGAATTTTCAAGGCGGTATTTCACGCTCACCGTGTAAAGTCCGTGCATATCATTATCATAATATCATGTATCTTATCAGTGGCGTAGCCAGGGGTGAGGGGGGGAGGTGGACCAGAGGGGCCATTTAGCAATTTTATATGATCTAATTTTAACAATAGTAGCTTTATAATAATTATAGTATAAGGTCTAATGGCTTATTGATATTATTAACGTACTTAACGCATGTTTATTCACGATAAACCTGATTATGTTTTTTATTATCTTTTATCAATAACCAAAACTTGTGTTTGTTAAATTCAGTAACTAAGTTTCATTAGGTTAACCACGATAATATGTGATTGATAAGCAAAAGATATTGTATTATCCATGTAGTATAGTTAGCCGTTCTAATTTTATTTAAATCTTTTTTTATTTTAATAGATTTTTAAATCTCAACTATTAAATGTGTATAAATGATCAAATTAATATCTATATAAGTATAAATCTAAAGTAGCATAAGAGTTAAACTTGGTGTTAGCTAATATAAATAAAGATGAGTTAAACTATAACAATATAGACAAAGATTTTTTGTTGGAATTTTCTAAAAAATCTCCCAGAAGGATGCAAATGTTAGATTGGACACAATAAATAAAATATATTTCGCCTAGTTAATAAGTTTATTTTTCAGTTTTTTATTTCAATATTAACATTATATTTATTACATATTATTTATTTACTATAATTTATTAGTTATTAATTATTATGTTACCTAAACATTAAGCATTCTAGTAATTAGTAAATATTTTATTAATGCTAATATTACTTTTTTAAATATAATAAAAAACAAAAATGTTATTTTAATTAGGGTATTTATTGGCTCCCCACCTTGCTTAAATCCTGGCTACGCCACTGTATCATATCGTTACAAGATACCATAGGAACCGTAGTTTATTAACCATTTCAATTAAACACCAACCTAACATTTTTATAAATTGGACAATCTGTATAACTGATATTCTCCTTTTCCAAAAATTTCAAATGTTTGTTTTTATATAAAATTTAATTTCATGTGCATTGTGCTCACTATATTATATAATAGGATTCTGTGATATAGATAACAAAAATTCTTATCATAATAATTGGACTTTTTGATGAATGATAACAGAGCCCGATAACCACACGGTGCAAAAGTTGAGAATTGTTCAACTTTGTGGTATCCAAGTTTAAATATCGGTAGACACGGTTAACCATAATGGTATACCACAAGTTACCAAGTGGTCCAAACAATCAGAGAGCTATATTGTATGAACGGCAGATCCACGAAGAGCGTGGAATATCGACTTTTTCCTTCTCCATTTTGCCGACTACAATCCTAATCATTATTTATAGTTTGTCGACTTAAAATTCCAAAATACTTCATAAACGTGAGTGAAAACTTCGACTCTTTCCATAATATTTTCCGACTGAACTTCAATTTGCCAACTGAATTTGATTTTGCCGACTGCTTTCAGAGTTGGGGGGAGGTGAAACACCCCCCGCCACCAAGCTCCCCTCGGGTCGGCCCCGCCGGTACTTAGGGGTTTTCGAGTGCTTTCGGTATAGGCAATTTTTATGATATTTTAAGAAAAATAAAAACCTAATAATTTTAAAATATTCAAGTACATTTTTAAAATAGGTCTATGTCTGCTATACCACTTTTTAATATTGTGTAATCATGACAATTTTATATTATGCTAACAAAACCGTTTTACAAGAAAAATGTGTTCTCAGTACCTATGCAGTTGTACTTAAGAAACCAAATGTTTGCACAATATCGTAACAAAATTATCTGTGTACTACCGTCGTATTTTTTCGATGTCACAAATATAACTGATGTTATGCCATCTGTATAAATTCTCAATAAAAATTGTTTTTTACAAGAATAATAACTTTTCAAGGTATTATATATATTTTTTTTAAAACGGACGACGGTAGAACACATTATTTTGACTACAATATTCTGTCAAAATTTGGTTTTTTTAACTACAACTACGGCCTGAAAATAATTTTTTCTCGCAAAACAGTTTTTACGGTAAAATAATGCATCTGTGGCGTCCTCTTAAGATGTGATACCCTTATTTGCTGAAAATATACTAAATTTACGTTCAGCATTTTTGTCACAACTTTGTTATTTTTAATATTAGAGTAAATTGCCGAATTTTTAGACGAGATTATCTACGCTGTAACGTCGTATTTTTCCGAAATTTTCATTTAAAAAATAAATATATTTATTTAAATTAATGGAATTTAAAAATTATTTACGACACTACGGTATAGATAACGATTTAATCTATAAATTTAGCAATAGGTTAATTTACTCTAATATGAAAAATATGATAAAGTTGTGATAAAAATGCTAAACGTAAATTAATTAGCGTTAAAATGTTTGAACATTTTCAGTTGGTTAGGCGGAGACAGCTAATATGGGTATTGTTTGATACATATATGAAGTTGACACCCCCACTTTATCCGATCAAATCCAAACCAGTGCCAAAATTTTGTGAATAATATGCAACAATTTTCAACGCCAATAAAATAATTTGCTACAAAGTGTACGAGACACTAGAAGCCAATATAGCAACACCCCGATTTTATATCGATTCCAAACCATGCCAAAATTTTGCAACAAATTTACAACAATTTGAAACGCTATTTTCAGAGTTAACAACATAATATTATTTTCACTGCAATTGACGTTTTCCCTATATGGTTAATCCAGCAATTGCTTCATTTATGAAAAATCAGTATAAATCCGTCAAAAACATTAGTGATCTGATTTTTAAACAAGAGTACCGCAAATACCTCTAAGCTTCATATTCAAGGAACTCAACTCAACTGTTCAAATTCAATAAAATATTTAGCTGGTCCACATTGACAAAGATTTCAGTAGCCAAACATACAGATTATACCATAAACAAAGCAAACGCATCTTACCACATTCTCTATACTCTCGTCAATAACAAGAGCCCTAACCCTCTTTCCATGAAGTTTCACAAATACAAGACCTATATTCGTCTACTCTTCACGAACGCCAGCCCAGTGGGAGCTTCAAACATTTCGAACACTAAATGACCAAAAATAAGAGTTGCAGTGTTTGAACGAAGAATTCTAAGAAGATTTATGGACCATGTATCGATTCTGACACTGGGGAATGGAGGATACGCCACAATGATGAATTGAAGGACTTGTTTCAAAAACCAGATATTATTACAGAAATTACAAGAAAAAGACTAATGTGGGCTGGACATGCTTGGAGGAAAGAGGGCTCTTTTATAAAGGCGGTTATATAAGAAAATCCGATTGGGAAAAGACCGTTAGGTAGACTGCGTTTACGATGGGAGAATCGTATCAAAAAAGATGTTAATGCAGTAGAACCAACTATACAATGGAGAGAAGTTGTAGAGGAATGGTGGCAGATTTGTTTGCAGGGATGGTCTTGAAGGCCGTAACCCACGAGAAGAAAAAGAAGAAGACGATATGGCCAAAAATTGAATCAATGCAAGCTAATATAGCTATTATTAAATTTTAAAAAACCTTTATTCCCAATTCACTCATATTTCTAACATATCGAAGAGATCATCAATTCCTATTTCCAAAATAAATAGATTTTTCACTGAATCCACAAAAGTACACTCATAAAAATTCAGGCAAAACATCAATATCTCTAAAAGAAGTCCTAGCTTGGAACAGAGCACCATAAAACAAAGCAAATCAAGACCAGATCATTAGTTTTCTTCCACTGTCCAAGTACAAACAACTTTGGACGAATTGGAAAAAAACCACCATCGGCGAGCCAACCAGAAACCTATAACCAGCCGTATCCAGTATTCAGCCTACTACAACACTCAACTTCCCAGTAAAGAGCTGCCCACCAACAAGCAGCCGAACCAGCTGCCAACCATGACTTCGCAACAAGGAACTGTTCACCAACAAGTAGTCGAATCAGCTGCCAACCACAACTTTGCAGCAAGGAACTGCTTACCGACCAGCTGCCAACCACGACTCTTCAGCCGAGAAACTACCCATTGACGAGTGGCCAATCGCAAGACCACACAACCTGCCAGCCACACACCATTCGGGCGTTTACCTAGGATTTTACTGTACTCTCTTTCGGGATTAGGCTAGGCACATGACATAGATGGGTCGCTGTAAATAGGGAACTGGGACATAAGTATGTCTCCGGTGGGGCCATATTAGGTCGACTTAATTGTAGTCACCCCCCCCTTCCCCGAAACAGTATTGTTCATCATACCCATGGTACATATAAAAACCTGTATACATTTATACCTCTATTTCGTAATATTTAATAAAGAATTTTAGCAAAAACATATCGAGTGTACTTTATTGTAGACCTGTTACAAATATCACACTTATATACAACAATAAAAAATGGTATTGACACAAGACTATTTTAAAATTACTTTTAAAGTATATTTAAATTGTTGGATTTTCATTTTTTTTTTTAATTTCTTAATAATTGCCTATACACCACTTAAAAATTGGGTGTACGACGTCTTCTTATTAAAGAAGCTGTAATACTCTTAATGACTTTTTTGCATCCAATATGTCTGACAAAGGTCACGTGTTGATACCAGGATGCGGTAGGTGCGGGTGTAGATTTTCCGTTGAAGGATCGTTATAGCAGGAGTGGGATAAATATAATTGAACGCAAATTGAGATGAGTATAATACGATTAATAAATATATTGATAAATTCGAAAACAAACAATACTTAAAACGCGACTTAAAACTATGGGGAGAAGGGGGATCTTATAAAATTATAGCTAAGGTGGCTTTACATAGGCAACATAAAATATGTACAAACTACAAATTAAAAATAATAATAACCTTATCGGCGAGGTTTCAATTAATATGGCTGGGCGATTTGGTAAGTATTTACTGTATTTTGTGAATCTGCAGTGAACGGAATCTAGATGTATCAACGAATGATGACAGAATTAAGAAAGCACACGTGAAAACAAGATGGACCACGACCGTGTGTGGTAGCTGGGACACACAGACTAAAATGGTGATGGCACGGGCAGGTACACCGAAAAATGACGACTTAACACAGTGGATGTGATAGCAATGGGCACACTCACATGACGTCAAAAAGCATTGACGACGAATTGAAATCTACACAATTATTGACGGACAATAATGGCAAACGAACGGCTGTTTTCTTTTTCGTTTGTTTTGTTTTGAATGCAGACCTAGCGCATACGCAGAGACGTATATAGGCGAGTTGCACGTGGTGTGGAACATTGCACGCATACAGTGATACCACACGATTTGATAGGGAGTGAATGGCGGGCTTAAGACTGTATATACATAAATATTATATACACTGATAGTTGGTACCCAACAGACTTACTATTAACATCGTATTAATTTATAATCTTAATTATATTAATATTAATAAATTTGGTACTATATACCTATAGAAGATCGCATATCATTAACTACCTATACTGTAATTACTAAATTTATTGCAATAAAATAATATCAATAAATTAATATATTTAAAATTGCAAAATAGCATTACTTTTCCACTAAATATAGTTGAAAACATGATAAGATAATATAATTTATAATAAAATATTATGTACTTATGCATAGGGTAGACTGTACTTTACTTAAAAAGTATTCTGAATACAGTAT
The DNA here is from genome assembly GCA_025469235.1 of Pemphigus obesinymphae. NCBI lineage: Eukaryota > Metazoa > Arthropoda > Insecta > Hemiptera > Aphididae > Pemphigus > Pemphigus obesinymphae. The sequence goes on along the minus strand of JAIPRL010000255.1, from coordinate 14,757 downwards.
TCCCAATATTCTATTCGGAATACTACCCAAGCAGTTAGGTATATAGTTCCAATCCAATTGAACAAGAAAATATTTTCCACTGTTGGTCGGATGAAAACAAATATATTTCAAGAATCAAAATAAGTTTTACGTTTATAATTATTATATTAAATAGGTACCAACGGGTTTAATTTTGTTGAAAATTTCAATTGAAATTAAAATATAAAGGTTTTCGTGCATATTATAATTAACTTCAAGACTATTATTATAAATCATGTAGAATATGTACCTAGTTTATATATTTGCGATTAAAAATTAATTATATTTTGGCTTTTATTAAACAAGAACCTCTTTGATAATAATAGTCGGCCATTTTTAAGACTTCAATATGTTCCAGATATTAACGTTAAATCGACAATTTAGTTGTTATGTAAATATAATATATATATATATATCTGTGACCGCGGTTGTATGTACTCGCGGTATTTCCACAGATAACAGGAAATTTTTTCTGTTATCTGTGGTATTTCTAACGGCCAACAGTCGACGGATACCAAAAGAACAGTACCCCGGATTTTTGGTATTGCGCGTGATAACTTCGGTAATATTGATAAATTCGATATAGGCCACTATATTCTGTTATACCGTAAATACCGTAGTTAGTCCTATACCACGTTATTACACAAATAATTATTTTCGATTGATAATTAAGGTCCGCGCACACTGCCTCGTTATTTACCGCCGCGGAATTTCATTATTATTTCTCGCACACATTTGCAATTCACTTCAATTTTTATACAAAATGTATTATTTACATAATTATATGTTTATTATTATTTATTTTAATAATATGCATAATTTTAGCATATTTATTATAATTTACATTTGTATATAATAATATTGTTTGGGTTTTTATATACCTGTATACTTAGTATCAGCAATCTAGATATCGTCTACAATAAACTGTAAAGATTTCTATGAACTCTGAACACGTACTTCAGTGAATTCAGCGAATCAAATTGTCAGTATTTATTTGATATTAAATGGATATAAATGATAATTTATCGAAAACGATTATCGAAAATAATGTTAGATTGATTTTACAAAATATAGTTAGGGTTTAATGAATTATATTTATATGAGTATTAATATTTTTATTATTTAAGTATAAATAACGTAAATGTATAAAATTATTTACAAGTTAAAAAAATTTACAAATTGTTCACGTATTCTTATTGATTTTATGTAGAAGTAGTTAGATATATATATATATATATTATAATATATAAAATAAATATTATGTTAATTCTGGGAAATTATTGGTAAGTACATAATTTTAAGTTATACATAGGTACTGTATACGTAGGTATCTAGTAAAACCATGCACGGGCATAATGTTTTAAGCCCAAGCCCGCCCAAAATTAAATTATGAAAATTAAGCCCACCCGGTCCAGTTCGAGTAAGTGAAAAATTTGGCCCGACCCGGTTAGGTTAATATACAATTCTTAATGTATAATTAGTTAATAAAACAAGATCACTCATATTTTATTATCTAGATGGTAATAATAGAAGTGTGTGTAATAAGTATAATTTATTATTAATTAATGTTGCAAATTCAATAAGTATCATCTAATGTAAGAAAATGGCTATATGCGATCTAATAAATGAAAATATAAATTATAAATTATAATATATTATACCTAATTTATATTTTTTAAAATATGAATAATATAGGCCCGTCCCGAACCCATTTCTAGACCAGCAAACATAGGGCCCGGCCCGGCTCGAATCCAGGTCCCAGGGTAGCCCATCTACGGCCTGTGTAGGGTTCTAGTATCTAGTAACATATTATACGCAGCACCATTTTTACGGCCACCATGCTGCGATATTTTAACTGTACTAATAAAATGTATTATTTACATAATAATATACCTGTATATATATATATATTTGTATTGGAATGAATATCTACTTATACATAATATACATAGGTTTTATAGGTATATTATACCTTATATATTATTATTTATTTTATTTATATATTAAAATATAATATTGTGTTTGTTTATTTATTATATATTTAGTATTTATAATAATGTGTATAGTATCAACAATCTAGATATTATTTATAATACCCTGTAAATTAAATAAATACATTATAATTATAAAAAATACCTATATATCTATTATTATTATTATTATTATTATTACAAGAACCATGGTGATTATCGCCACCGCCACCACGGCAATGTGTGCGTAGGTACCTTTAAACGAAATTTAAACTTAAAAAAAATCTTTTCATTTTATTATATTATTTTAATTATATTATCCAATTTGGAAAAAGATACCATTGAAGTGCTATAATAATAATATACAATATATTACAAAGTCGTACTATTTGGAAAGTAAATATTTTAAAAGTGTAAGGACTGCTTTTTTTTTATAATATACAATGTTACATTGTTACTTAATTTGGGCTTACTTTACATTAAATCGACAAAATAAAACAAAAAACTTCTGTTTTTCGACAAACCTACGGCTACAACAAATAGCAAACAAAATTAAAGCTCGACACTTGACATTATATTATTATGAACTGATGACATAATATATTCATGTTTTTGAAAACATTCTTATATCCAGTCAAAAGTGGAAAAGATCAAGTTTTTCTGCAGTTTTCAACTGTTTGCAACAGGTTCTAAGCCACCTAATTAGAAAAAAAAACTTTTTTTAAACTATATTTTGAAATTTGAATGAACTATCAACTAATTCGCGTGATTATTAAATAAATTACAGAAAACAAAAATGTTATAAACCAATATAACTATTAAAGTATATTATATTATATACAGAGACGGATACAGAGATCCTGAACGAGAAAGAATATGTATAAGTTAGTCATAAACTTATTTTTTACGCTGTCGTACTCAAATTTTTATTGTAAACAAGGGGGGGGGGTTAATTGCCTCCAATTCATTCTCCCTGTATCTTATACGTATAAATATTAAAAATGAAAAAAAATACTCTCTTGAACAATTTTAATACATCGGGTTAGAACTTTTACGTTCTGAACCCACGTTTTGTCTAAGTGTAAATGGCTATGACATATGAAATTTAAGAATATAAAATATACAGATACATCATTCAGGGTTTTTAATAATTGTTAGTGCAAAAATGTATGTAGTTCATCTTCTACCAGGAAATTATCCTCTTCCTCATTATATATCCACTACTGGCATGAGCCTTTTTTTAAATATACAGGGATTTGATCGTCTTTTACATAGTATTTAATTTTAGAATAATATAGTATTGTACTTCGCAATATAAAAATTAAATATAGAATGCTTATAATTATAAAAAATATGCCTAAAGAGTAGATACATCTAGTTTATATAGGTATAAGCATCGTGCGCTTCATAAATCAAAATGAGATACAAACTTATTTTGTGTCAAATATACATTTTGAATAATAAAATATAATTTTAATAGTGCAAATTACAAATTTTACTATTTATAATGAAAAATAATGAGTATACACGCGTTTTGTATGATAAAGTACAAAAGTGCAAAAAAAGCAATACAACGTAACACCATATTTGTGATACACACCAGCTACCTAGTTGTAAAATACTGGCACAGGTTTGTAGTCAATCGGACGAGGTTGGGGGATTGCACCAAGTTTGACCCCCCCCTCCTCCATCAACTTTGTAAACCCGATTCTGACGTAAGTATGAAGTCGCGAATTTTAATTTTGAGATTGTAAATTATTATTTACAAAATATTGGCACCGGTTTGGTGTCAATCGGACAAAGCGGTACGGGGGGGGGAGGGGGTGGTGAAATTTCACGCACGTCATAATAATATCCTAGTTGTAGGTATGTGTATAGCGTAATTTTCGCGCGCATACCGCGTCCGTTACTGTAGAGTGCAGCGCTGCAGCACGACCAAACAATAATAATAATTAATAATAAAATATTATGACGATGATCGTCGGCGACGATACAATGTTATCACCGTAAATTATACCGAATGCGTTCTCAAAACGCTTTGTGTATCTCGTTTTGTTAATCAACTGGAATGTACAAAAATGTGCACATGATAGTATACATATAGGTACATTATCAGCTATTTTATATACACCTAATATATATATATAATATACGTATGTTGAACCGCATATTTTATACACGTGGACCGTACGACGACGGTTTCCCCAACCCGTTCCGAATGCATATTATTATTACATATTATATTATTATAATATTACGGTCGTTACCGTTGGCCATTGGGCGGTCCTATTGCAGGACGACTACATTTATTTTTTTGCGCGCGTAACGATGCATAATGTGTGTATTCGTACGCAAGCATAATATAGTGTATAATGTCATATTTATAAAATATAACATATAAACAGTGTTGTACACATTACACGTGTACGGCAAAAGTGACGTTATAATAATAATATGCTTTCGCCGGTCATGCATTTAAAATGCATCTCGAGCCGCCGGAGATATACGACCGCGCGACGCGGCAAAGTGCACCACGCAGAGCGAGGCCAGTGTGATGATGGCTATTGCGAAACACGAGATTGTACCATTGATTTTATTGTCGTCTTGTGTATATATACACACGCAAGGCTGGGCATTAACGAGTTAAAGGTTAAAATTAAGTTAAAAAGTTAAGTTACTTAACGCGTTACTTTTTTTTCCGATTAACTTTTAATTTAATAAGTTACTTTTTTTTTATTAAAATTAACGTGTTAACTTCAAGTTAACTGTATACAAAAGTATCTAAATTAAGTTAAATTTTGTTCGAAGGACAATGCGAATTTTCGAATGGGATTTTACTTTTTGGTACTTATACGCAATTTTAGTAGGTACCTAGAATAGCATGTTCGATAACATATAATAATCGATGAAAATATATTGAAGTGATAGGCACTGCTTATTTTACACTACATTAGTGTGAATCAAACAATAATGTAGGTATCTCGGCAGTTAGAAGTTATTTTCTGATTTCTTATGTATGCATGGGTTTTAAAATGACGTGTTGTATTTTTATTTTTACATATGTATACATTTTTTCGGGCAGAAGAAGTCCCGAGTAGTTTTTTTGAGCGTAAAGAATAACCATCCTTTTTTACCTTTATACGATATAATAGGTATATCGACTTTTTAGGAAATTTTAACTTTTAACTAAGTTAAGTTACTTTTTTTTTCAAAGTTAACTTTTAACTTAAAAATTTAATAAAAAAAATATACGAGTAACTTTTAACTTAACTTAACGAGTAAAAAAATATCGTTAACTTGGGCAGCCTTGTACCTACACACGTGTATATAAAATAAAAATGCGGTTTTTTTTTCCACATAAATCCTCATACTTCTATCTCTCGGGCTGTATACGTCGCCCGTCTTACATATTATTATAATATTGCGATCCGTTGACTATATATATATAATATAGACTATGTATATATAGTGTACGTATATATATATATATATATATATAATGTATATATTATAATATACGCAATTAGCAGCGGCGGTGGAAACTGTATTCTATATTATAGACGCCGTGACCAAGAATGATCCACGGGAAATGCGAATGAAGTATCACTGCTGTACAGAGTACATACATAATATGTAGAGAGCTAGTATACATCGCGGAATGGCATAACAGTGTGTGAAACAAAGGCAGTGCGAGGGGCATATGGGGCCCCCGTGTATACGAGAAAGAAACGATTGCGGTCGACCGAGATAACCAGCTCTGATATTGTCGTGCCAAGATTGCCGACGTTTTGTTATGTTTTCTTTTTTTTTTTTTTTTTCCGCAGCCTCCCGTCCGTCGTCGTGCCGCTAGCCAACTGCGTTGTCCGCTCGACCGTCCGTCGTAAGTCGAACGCAACAGCAGCAGTATAGGTACGTTTTTACACTATCGATAATATAATGATATCATTGGAGCGCCGGATATTTGCCACTATATATGAGTATATAGTATTGTAGTCGGGCTGTCGCGAGTGTCGACGAAATCAGAAACGCGACTGGGAAGTTCGATAATATCGTGTACAGAACGAAAGGATATTTTATATCGTACGTCATCGTGCCAGTGGCGTGTCTCGAACAAATTTTATGGATGGGCCACCGAGTTAGATTCAGAGAACTTGGAACAATTTTTCTGGTATACTACTTACTACAGTAGATGAAAATCGTTTAAACTGTCCGTGGTTATTGTCAATCGGTAACATTGTTATAATGCTGGTTTTTATTTATTTCTGGTGATAGTTGGGACCTCCGGAGCATCCTAGTTGGGTTCCGAACACCGGGGGGGGGGGGTAATCACAGGTAGTGTACTAGTTGGGTCCTGGATTATTTTAGGTGCTACACTAGTTGGGTCCCGGATTTTTTTTGATCCTATACTAGTTGGATTTTTGTAACCCAAGATTTTGTAAAATTAATGTCTTATAAATTTTTACCAATACAAAAGTAATTTTTTTTTAATTGTATTTTATATTATATGTATTTTTAATATTTAATTTTTAACAATTAATATTTTTTCATTTGTATTGTATTATATCATATTTTGTAAAATTCCAATCATTTATATTTTTATTATCTCCACATAAAAATATTTTTAACCATACCTGCCGTCAAAAATAGATCGTAGACAGTCCTAAGTCCGGTAAAATGGAAGGAAAATGTTAGTGTAGTGTAGTATTTGCCGAAAAACATTGGGGACCCAACTAGTATAGTACCTAAAATAATCCGGGACCCAAATAGTGTAGTGCCTAAAATTATCCGGGACCCAACTAGTGTAGTACCTAAAATTATCCAAAACCCAACTAGTATAGATATTTTAGTTTTGGGACCCAACTATAGGATGCAGCCGGGACCTCTTGACTGTTTTTTTTTTTTTTAATAGTTGTAAGGCGTTTCAGTATCCATTTCTATTGTTATTATTTTGATGTTTTTTTTGTACGACAGCCCTGTATTATTTTGTTTTTGGATATTTAATAATAATATATTATTTGTGTATTATCCATTTATCTTATTAAATAAAACAATTGAAAGATAAAAATGAATTAAGTCTTAAGAGGAAAGATAGTCTTCTAAAAATCTTAGAAAATAGAACTGATACTCAATTAATGAATCAAGCTTTAATTGGCAAACCATACACAACTCAAAAATATTACAGTACGTATTCAGGCTTAACAAATATGCAACTCGTAATCATTAAACTTCTTCTGTATATAGGTAGTTAAAATTCATAATACTTTATCAATTCTTGTCAAATTATCTGAAAATGAATAATTATTTAAAAAACTTTAAACAAAAATGTATATTTATCGATAAATGTATTTTAAAATATTCCCAATTGTATATTTTGGGCCAAAACAAACCACATAAAAATATGAACACGCCACTGCACCGTACGAAAAATACTGCAGATCGAATCTAGAAAAAACTGTATGTGAATATTCTGAACGATTTGAAAATACTACCGTTGAACCATCCAGTCTCTATACTTTATAGTCAGCGAAATATTAAACTGTAGTAACAAATTGTATGCATTAATCTTTATAACGTATTCCGCGAAGAAACAATACAAAAACAATTAATATAAATATGGTAAAATGCAATTCTCGTTTGGTTTTTAAATTGATGGTCTTTCGTATAGTAAATTTTATCATTATTACATTTTATTCGATTTAACTAAATAATGGTAATGATCAGATGAATCGAAAATATTTAGTCAAATAGGAATAAATCGTATCATAAAATATAATACGATTGTATGTGTTTCATCATCACATCATTTGCACTTCAAAGAATAACTCCTAATCAGCGTTACGCACTTTTTTTTATTTTCATATTTTCATTAGTTTTTATATTTTGTCGTTGGTTGACATATTATATAGAGTGCCAGTAATGAGTACTTATACAATAAAATATAATCGATTCGACACTATATTTACACAAAGTTGATAGGGTTTATTTGAATATCATACCATGTCATTAGGTACACGATATATTATTATTATAATGTACAGGGAAGAAAGGATATAAAAGTAGACTATTAGTGCATAAAATATCAATAAATAAATCAAAATATCGATGAAACCGAATGAAAATAAAGGAAAAATAAAGTAATAAAAAAACATAAAATGCGAAAATGCACGATTCAAGTGAGTTAATTTATTACTAATCGGTTTCTCTGTACGACTACATAATAATATACGCATCATGTATATATACGGGTATATTATACACGAGTTATATCCATCGGGCAACAATAATATATTATGTAAAACGATAAAAAAAAAAAAAAAAAATGAATTACATTATGTTGATACTATCATTCAGTACGTAAAATAAAATATTACATGTTGTTAGAAATATGAAAAATAAAAACTAATAACAATAATTTTACAGTAACGAGCCGCACAATACTTACGTTCGACATCTACATGACAACGTTCGAAGCAATAAATTTTTTTTTTTTTTGTAAATATTAATACATACGTCAATTATATATTATTATTATTATCACACAATGAAGTTATTTCGGTTAAAATAAATATATATATAATTTAGGGTGCCACTAATTTTTAAAAAATATCAAAATTCTTCAAAGTGCGGGTATTTTTTTTTTTTATTCTAAAAACAAACCTCATACAGTTTCAGGTCAATCCACTAATATTAACACATGTTGACTTGAGCCCAAAGTTTGAACTTTTACATAAATATTATAAGTATATCAAGTTTTTGTCAATTAATGTTTAAACTATTAACTTTATTGAAAAATACGTATTCTATATAAAAATATTTCACATAACTATTTCTACAAAAAAAGTTATATGTACCTATATTTGGTCTCTTATCCTTAGTTTCATAATTATAGGATAACAAGACCGAAAATTCTCGATTATTTCAAAAGATACATTTTTTTAAATAACCATTATACATGTATAAGCCATATATGTATAATATACATACGCCGCCCCACCGCTGTAACCTAACACAAACCGTCCGTCCACCCTACCTTCTTTAATGTAATATAAACACTACCCCCCTAACCCCCTCTTCAACCAAGACTCCCTCTAATATTCACTTTTTTAATATAAATTTTTTTATTACCACAGCTGTAACTTATAATATAACTTAACTATCATCACTCGACCCCCTCCCCAGGATCCTCTAACTTTATCCTTGTTTTTTATTACTATCAGAACATTATCTAACAACATGTAATACATGCATGAAGTATTATTATTATACATTAAGTATATCCTCACCAATGTTCAACCAATGTGCTGTAGCAATGCGTATCGTATTTTTATCAATAATAGTGGGTACATATACAAAACTTTTGACATTTTTTATATTTCGTATAACAAATCATTAATATTCCTTTAAAAGTCCTACATGTAAGTTAATTATAACTTACATTTTTACTACAATGTAGTATATACTTCCAAAAATGTATATATTTGCTACCATATATTATAGGTATATACATATATGCTATATAAGTGGCAGTTTTCAAAGATATATTTTCAGGAGCAAATGCCTACGATGCAGTAAATTTGTAGAAACAATAAATCATCTGTGTGTGTATTTGAAGGGCTTTGTGTGTTACATATACACACAGCCGATAAATTATCGTTATATCTAATAGCATCCTTGAAGGTGGGTCTATTTATCAATTTTGGTACGCTGTGATTTGACGATACAAGCTGCATTTCTAATTGTATGCGAACATTCTCAATCGTTTTACCAAATACAGAGTTATTCAACAGTTTAAGAATGTCTTTCTCGAAATGCTTTTTTGCTTTTTTCCTTAGTACGGTATTCAAGTTGCTAACCACAGCGACTGACTAAAATTCCAACACTTTATATAGATACCTGAAACACAGTTATAATAATAATAAATTAATATAAAAAATAAAATGAAAATATATACATTTTCAACGATCAACCCATGACTAATCGCCTTTTGTAAATTTTAGTAGTGTATGATATAATTGTTCTTTGTCTCCAATGTGGCAACAAGGCCATCAACTTTTGAACTGTTGACACAGCTGGCTTAATGTTATTAGGCAGGAACAAAAGGTCATTTTGTTCATCGTGTAAGTGTTGAGGGAATGTGTGTTGACTTTGTACATACGCCCAACGTTCGAAGTTTCTTCTAGCATATTTAGATCATCTAGTATTGGTTCAACTCATTTGAACCCTCCACATGGCATGTATAGAGACATTGCCCATCCGTACAAGTTGTTGCAGTCTTGGTATATAAACCACGATTTCGATTTGCTCTCGTCAAGGCCCGCTGTTGTGTTATTGCCTTGGTGTATCTTGTGCTTGCCCGTGTTAGACCACCTCTAATACCTGAAAAATCCAAATAATTAGTTAATTAAAAAAAAAAATCAATTAGCAACATAATATTAGCAACATATCATAATCTATATTCTATCTATGAAAATTTATTCATGTATTTATCACATATTGTTAGATAATGGCATAATGCTCTGATAATAGATAATAAAGAAAAAAATAATAATTAGAGGATCAAAGGGGGGGGGGGGTCAAAGGATGATGGTTAGATTATATTACATTATATATTATATTTAGGTTACGGCTGTGGTAATAAAAAAAGTATATTAAAAAATGGGGTGTTAAAGGGGGGATAGGTTGAAGGGGGTAGAGTTTATATTCGTTTAAAGAAGGTAGAGTGGACGGTTTGTGTTAGGTTACAGAAGAGGGGTGGTGTATCTATATGTGTATATGTGTAATAGGGGAGCAATTACGCTTGCTTCCCCATTACATAGGATTACGCTTGCTTCCCCATTACATAGGAAAGCCTATAGTCTAGAATCGGTTATATTATACTATTTAGGTACCTATATACAATATTACAATACTGTTATAATGCAGTGATTGTGGAAAATGTTATAGATTATAAAATATAGGTATAAGTCATATATACCCAATAAAGGTTACATATTATGCTTCATTAATTTTTATCACTATGTTTTATTGGATATTAACAACTATATTATAACATAACTCATAATTCTAATTTAATATGTTAACATCGCAATTCAAAAAGAATATCATAAGAAAATAAATTATAAATGACTGCATTGTATACTATCTACTATCTAGTGATGAGCACTTAAAATAGTCAATTTTTGATATTATGTAACTTTTTAATTAGCCATTTAATGAGTTGTCAAAAAAAACTTTTAATTAAAAAAAATCAATATAATATCCAAAATTCGTCTACATAACTTCAATATAAAATAATAATAATGTTATATTTATTTTTGATAAATATATAATTTTTTTACTATTATATGTTAACAGTGGGGGGGGGGGCTGAAGTCCGCCAATTTGGTTGAACTACTGATACAGACTGTAGACATTTTTCTCGATTAACTTGTTTTGGCCTTCATACTGTTTTTATTATAAATTTTAATTATTTATAAATCATCAATCATCACGTTAAAAAAATGACTACGGATGAAGTTGAAAGATTAAAAAAATTGTATTAAATTTTCATTTAAAAACACTACAAACTATTATATTACAATATTTAAAAATCGCAGAGAAACTGACGTGTAAAAGCAATTATTGTGCATGCACTTGATTGATATAATAATTATTGTACAGGAACCGGTCTGATTTGGATTGCCCAATGGCAATGTAAAGGTTTTAATTTCTAAGACGGTAAACTGTAAATGGTAATTATTTTTTTGTTAGAATTTATCATTTACTTATATGGAATTTTGTTTTTGCACAGCAGATAATGTTTGACACGTGTTGCCCGTAATAATAGATTATATAAAATATCGATATAGACGCTAAGATATTGTACGTATTGTAAATTTGTATACAGATTGTGTGGCATGCACATTGTACGTCATAATATAGGTATGTAATATAATTTATATTATAATATATGATAGAGCTTGCATTAAAGAATTTCAGAACCAGACAAAATATAATTGATTAAGTTTAAAAAAAAATTCCTATTCTTACTAATTTACTCTACTCGCTAAATAAATATATTATCGAATAATAAATAATAATAAAAATAATAATAATTATTATTATTATTATTATTATTATATTTGAGTCACAGTAAATATGGTAAACCTTCTATAAAAATGTCATGTTTTTGACATGAATTACAAGACGACTAATCGTTTTCGGAGGGAACTATGCGTACATTATACATTTTGCCTTTTGGCCTTTGGGTATTACGCAAATGTATTTAGAACTATACAATATTTAAATATTTTAGAGTTGCGCATACAAGTAGTGTATAGAGATGTAATATGTTACTATAACGCAATATATTATACGCAATATATTATGAGAGGGTCTATATTTAAGTGTATATAAAATCGACAATGGGTGATGTATGTAAAGTAATGCTGTTTATACATGTTTGTATATACGAGTATAATGATGTTGTGATGTTTAGGGTTCTTAAATCATTTTTAGTAAAATAATTTTTTGTCGGAAAATGGTCCACCAAACAGTATATATTTGCATTATTGTATTTAATATTGCAGGATTATAACTTTAGTTATAATAACAAGTCATAAATATAACTAAATAAATAATAATGACTCAAAAGTCAAACCGATTAATATCTTTATATTATAATATATGAGTAGTATGTTTGCAATACATCCAGAAAGATGATAACCGGTTTATAACCTTCGCAACCTGAACTTATATTAATTTTAGCTTGAAAGTGCGAAGTTCGAGTTTGATCGGTTTATTGGTTTTTGAGATTATCAGAGCCCGGAGAACAAACACTAAACGTACAATCTCTACTAACTATTACTGTTTGTATCTATGTATGGACTATTGTATGGTTATGTTTATTTGTAAGTTGAAACCTTTTATAGTATATAATTGAAATAATTGGATGGAGCTTATAAGACAATTAAAAATTTATATTTACAGAAATAAAAATGCAGGCCTGGTTAATTAAAAAATTTTAATGTTATACCTAAATATAATAATACAATTAGTTTAGCAGTTGTTAGCCATTTGATACATTGGTTAGATATAAATTTGCTCTATAGTTCCGTTTTTGGTTGTTGGTTTATTTATAGTAGATAATTAGGATAAGTACGTAAACCATATGTTTTTATTGATAATTAAGAGGACGTCACACACCCCATTTTTAAAGGGTTTTGTATATGCAATTTTTTAAATATTTTAAGAAAAATGAAAATCTAACAACAAAAAATATTTTAATATAATTTAAAAGTAATTAAAAATAGTCCTTTGTCAGTACAATTTTTTATTGTGTTGTAATCGCTATATTTGTTTAAAAATACTTTTACGCAAAACAAATAAAATAGTTTCTTAAAGTGATTTTAAAGTTATAAAACCTATTATAAAATTTGTAGATGATAACATTTCAAAGATAATCTTATTGGGATTTTACAATTTTCTAAATATTAAACTCGTTACCGAAGGTACAAAATAAAAAATGTTCCCCATTTTTAAGACACTGTAGCTTTTTTGAAAAATATTTGAAAAAACGCCGATGAGATTATCTCCAAAATGTTGTTTTCTATTAATTTTATAGTAAGTATTTTAACTCTAAAATTATTTTAAAATGCCATTTCATTTATTTTGCGTAAACATATTTTTACCGTTAAAAATCTTCAGTGCGACGCGTCTTCTTAAGAAGTTTTTCATGGGAAATTTCATCTATACTTAGTACTTGGTAAAGAGGTAATTTGTACACTTTTTTTGAATAATTTCGTTATGCGTGTAAAAGAAAATTATACCGACAATAATGGATAATTTTGATAAATCAAAAAATTATAAAACCAGAGATAAACAATTTTCACCAAATATCGATTGCAGCACGTCATGATAATATTATAAACACGTTTGACGACTTTTAGGAAATTTATATAAAAAAAAAAAAAAAAAAAAAAAAAAAAAAAAAAAAAAAAACGGAAAATATAAAATTTCTCGATTACATATTTTTCATTTTTACATTCGTTTCTCCGTCGCCAATTTTACTAGGTAAGTAGGTACCTCTATTTATCTTCCAAGTCTACTAAACGCACGTTTCATCAATTCTCGGCGGTGAATACATAATTGTCAGTAAAATTTTGTAAATAGTGACCAAAATACTTATTATTATGTAGGGCTATCTACGTCATCTGACCCTCCCTCCCTCCCCGTCGTTAATGCGCCACTGTCCGACGAGATAAGGCGAAAAGTTTTTGTGACAACGACGACGACAATGTATTCCGGAATGGGAAAAAAATTTCCGACATTGGCGAGAACGTGAAAAATTAAATGTTCACGTTCAAGTTCAAACGGGCGAGGCGTCGCCGGCGTGGCGGTTTGGCGCTAGACGACGGACAAAATTGCACTTGCATGGAGCGGACAGGCGAGACGTATGCGTTTAGTGCCGCACGGGCGTTACGAGAAAAGTCCTTGAATGTGTCACGCGTATAATACATCGTCGATTGGACGACAACAGTGTGCGAACTATGTATTGTACATGATTTAATTAAACGTAAATCATTTTATTTCCCCTATATATATATATATATATATATATGTATATTAGAGATGTTACGAACCCAGATTTTTGAGGTCGAACCGAACCCGAACAGAACTTTTTAAAATTTTAACGAACCCGAACCGAACCGAACTATTCAATTAAAATATCGAACCCGAACCGAACTTCATAAAAAAAAAAAAAAAAAATACAATAATATAAATTACCATT